>JAQGBT010007524.1:0-10894 GCA_034698585.1 Disparrhopalites patrizii
ATCGGAAACTCCTATCTACATGATACGTATGTATTTATATGCACAAAGGTACAATAAATAGAACGAACACGTTTTATATGAAAAGTTAATAAAAGACTGATCTCTCAATCTCCATTTGCATCTTTAGCTTAGCACAGAGCGTCATGGTTATTGATAGATCTTCACGGATGTTTTAAGACAACATCCGGATTAGCATTGTATAACAATTGCATCATCCCATTGTCATCGAAGAGAATGCCCTATCATCCCACATGTGTGTGATGATGTGGAGGATGACAAGAGAGTAATCATGTGAATGATCACTATCTTATAATATAAATGTGGATTGGGAGCAGGTGAAAACGGAAGGGAAAAGGATCCACCATTCTCCTCTTCAGTGCGAACGGATCCCCTCAATTTCAATGGCTAAAATCATACTTCCTAGGCTGAATGCTCAGGAATTAGCAAATGTAACGGATGACCTGCTATTAATTTCCGGCACACAAGAACAACAGTTTTTTTCCGGGTTTTCTGCGGTTGACGAGGAGCAATTAATTTTTATCGGAGAGAAATCTCCGTATGTACCATATGGACGTGCTTCTTGGGGTTCCAGGCAGCATAAGTATTCGGGATAACTTTGATAACGACAGAAGAAAGATCTCCTATTAGGACAGATGTGTTTCTCTCGATCCCGGGTTCTGGTTGGTTCCTTTGAATCTGTGCAACGCCGCTGCATCCATGGTTAGTCTCCCTCTCCAGATGCCTATCATCCCTTGTCATGCGAGACGCACAGAAGCATTCACTGTACATATGTACATATATAAATCTATCAGCTCAAACAGGTAACAAGGATATTGAGAGATTTAATTATGATGTTTCAAGTTGAAAATGCAGCATTTTCTAAAAAAAAAGAAACTTATGCTGGAACATAATTTAAAAACATTTGTACCCATCCAATAAATGTACCTTCACCAAATTCCTTTTTACTTTCACATATTAAATACATACAAAAATAAGATCTGATAAACATTTTTAGTTGACGTATTTTCTCCCGCTTAACCAACCACGCCTTGGAACCTTTGCCATGTTTTCTCTCCGCAAATGGATTGTCTGGAATCGCCTTCTGATCTCAGGACTTTCTCCCACATACGGGATTTATGTAGCCATTCCGTCATCTTAAATCTCCCGTCGTTTACCCCTTTGAATCTTGGGAGCCCCGAAAAAAGGAGCATGTCCTTTGGCCAAAATTTACCTGTGGGTTTTGCCCTGGATTTTTTAAACCCACTCCTTACGTAAGTAATTTGAGTGAGTAATTTAGCTAACAAAAAACAATCATGGAAATGTGAGGATTTAATGTAGAATGGGGATAATACATCCTTTCGAATGGTCTTTGCATCTTCACGGGTATTATTTTTTACCTGATATGAATACAAAATGGGCTTAAGCCAATTTTATTAAAAGGGGCCTATTAAAAGTAAAAAACAAAATCTCATCTCAAATTTTTTAGAAACAAAGTTTGCTAAAAAAACCATAATTTAAAATGAATATTTGAATGGTTTTAGGCGTATTCTAAACCGAATAAAAGCCGTGATATTTCAGCGTGCTTCTCACTTGTTTTAGAGGAATAAGGCCGTAAAGTCTTGCATGGTTTCACTTAGATTTAGAAACCATACGTAAAGATTTTAGTGGTGAAAAATGAAACTCTCCCTGTTTGTCTTCGTTGTGGGTAAGAATTGTTTCAACAATTTCTTTCGTTTTACATCCCCCAAGTTCTCAATTTGTTTTTTGTTTTTACATTCTGGGTCTGGGTATTTTAAATACATTTTAGCGTTCAAAAATTGACTTCTGATACAACAGGATTTCCTTGTGTTAGTTCATAGTTAGTACACTGTAACCATCTTTTTCTGGACAATTGCATTTATTATAAACATCTGCTGGTTGCAATTTGTACAAAATTTGAAAATAAGGTTAATTTCTCACGTTTACATGGGGTTTTCTAATTTGCAAGCTGTTTCCGCACTTTGGTCTATGTCCAGAAATTGAATTGACAAATTTGATAAATATGAAAGATATTAATAGTAAAATAATTATTTGTTATAATCCTAATAACTATTTGTTAATTTGCTTGTTATTTGTATTGACTAATTCATATTAGTCAATACAAGCATTGGACATAGTAAAACTAATTTCTTATTTACACTGCATTAATATTATTTGTATTAAATTTTGATGCATACAGCAATAAATTATTATTGGCTTGTGGCCAGCTGGGTAATTGTGGATTGTGACCACCCATCAATTTAATCCAGAACTACGCGTAATGACAGAAAAGAGTGTAAATTTAAGAAGTCTAGTGCCTGCCTATATTATTCATAAATTATAACAGGCAAATTCATTAAATTGTAAAATCAAAAAATTTCCAAAGTTTTTCAGGGACCATTCAAGTAATAACTTAACATGTTTCAATTCTTATATTCTTTTTCTCGGCTTTGCGGAATTATTCAACCAGACTGTCATACATATATTAAGTCTGTAATTACTTCCAATAACATTTGTTCATAATTATAAATGCTTACCACAATTGAGGATGGGGGGGGTCACAATTACCTGCAAATGGCCACATTTGTGAACTGTAGTATGTTTTAAAAAATTAATAACATGATATCGGCTGAGGAGAAATTTAATATTATTTTTGGTTATATCTTAGAATGCTACATATTAGAATTCCTTCTTCAAAATTTCTTACTTAAACCACAGCGGAAGAAAAAACAATTGGAAAAAACGTTGCACAAAAGTGACCACAATATTAAGCGTTACTCTACATAGTTGGCTATAATTTACTACTGTAAAAAGCTGGTGTTGAAAGTATTAAATCTCTGAGAATCTCTGAGAAAATCTCTGAGATTTTAATTAAATCTATTAAATCTCTAATTTATAAGAAAGGTTTCTAACTGGAATGAAATAAAGGGATCTTTCTGTAATTTTGTAATTGAAGCTAGGATTTATTTTGAATACACTGTGATTTTGAACAGGTATCATGGCCTATGTATGCACATCCCTATCAGAAGTGGATGCCCTCAGTTTGAAGCGGATGGAGGCGGACGATGTGGACGTGGTGGGTGTTGATGGGCAAGAGCCAGTTCTCAATTGTGACTCCTGTGGAAACAAATGCAAGGCCACTTGTGGGACAAAGAAATTCCGGTTGTGCTGCTACCGTTTCTTCCGCAAGCGCCGTTCCCATGGTGATTCCACCAAAGAATGGACTTCCCATGAGGTTGTCGGAGATGATTATACTCCTTCCGACTGGTTTTGATGTCTCCACACATATCCTGACTGTACCTTTCTTCTTTCTGGAAAAAAATATACCTTCAGCAAAAAAAAAAATACGTTTATTGACAACATATCTTTTCGTCAATTTACATTTGATCAAAGATGAAATTCCTTTGCTTGTACAAAATTCGAGGAAACCTACAGGAAGGAGTGACTTGTAGAATTTATTGTAAATATTCAGATATGATGTGAATACTTTTTCTGGGAGAATAATCATCGCAAATGCTACTGTGTACCGGTGTTTGCGCTTACTTTTGTATCAGCATATGATTCATTTTTTAAGTATAGTTTCATCCTAGAAAAATGCATGCCCGTCCAATGGAAATTCTTGATTCTAGGAAGATTTCTGGACCTGGAGAGAAATTTTTCTGGGGAAAGAGACATAGAAAAGGAGAAAAGTGCTGTCATGAAATAATTTGTAATTTGAGAATCTCTATGTATAACATTGGCTTAGGAGTTATGTCGCAAGATTCTGTAGAAGTTGCATTCAGCTGAGCAATTGTCGGTCTATTTGTGATGTAAAATGCCGGGTTCCAAATTCCTGGAGTTGCCTTGCCCTTCCATGTAAACTCTTTCGGCATGGGAATGCGAAGTTCAACGGATTCTTGTTCATATGTTAAAAATCTTGTTTCATATCCAGGACACGGAAGCTAGTAACTATTTTGCAATTTTTTTTTTGTCCAAGTAAAAAAAAAAAAGAAAAAGGGAACATCATATTTTTGTCTTCTTCTTTCCCTCTTCATCTTCTTCCTCAAGAGCGAGCCTTTTCTCTCCCCTCAGAAAAAAAAGAGCTTTTTCCTCCCGTATATTCAATCAAAAGAATGGGGAAAATGGGAGAAAAGAAGAGGGAAAAGTGAAGAAGAAATTACATGTACAAGTTTTTAAATGGTAACTCGCAGTTTTTACTCCCAACTTTTTTCTATTCATTTGTCATAGGATGAAAGGGTGGGAGGAGGGATGGCGGAGGCATTGAGGAAAATATGAAAAATTGCTTTAGCTAAATCCTCAGTAAGTTTTTATTTCTCCGTTGAAAGGGTGGAGAGGCTTGAGATGAGGGAGAAAGAGAGGGAGAGAGAGAGACAGAGGAAGACTTTGCATTGGATGTAGTCAAAGGGGAAGAGGATTCCTGGATCTCTCCATGGGCATTTGCACTAGATTATGCAAGTGTTTTGTAATATCTCTACAGGAGGTTCTTAAGACATTTTTCTCCTCTTTTATTCTTCTCTTTCATACAATTTTTTTCCGTTGCAGTAAAAAAAAAGAAAAAAAAGGAAGAAGCAGATATATGTATTTATATGCATACATAAATGTGTACGGACTTTCACCTAGTGCCACTACAGTAATAGAACTTACCCCAAGGGTCCAGGGCCTGCACATACTCAAATGTCTATGAGGTGTATGCATGTATTTACGCTCCTTGCACTTCCCTCTTCCTCTCTCTCTCTCTTTCCTGTTTTTCCAGTTTTTTTGTCTTTCGCTTCCTCCTTTCTTTCCGACTTCCTTCATTTCACTCGCCGTATGCCCTTATTTTTGTCTCTTTTTTATGAGCTTCTTTCTACTTTTTTCTCGGAATCTTTCTTTTTTCAGCGTCTCTCAGTTTCTGTAAATTATATTAAATTCGTCTCTGGGAACATCTCTCTCTAGCAGCCTCTTTCACTCTCCTAGAGTTTCTCCCGCTAAAAAAGTCTGTCTCTCAAAGCGCCTCTCTCTCTCTGTGAAAGTGCCTCTCATAGCGTCTCTCTCTCTGAACGTCTCTCTCAAAGCGTCAGTCTCTATGTGAATATCTCTCTCAAAGCATCTCTCTCTGTGAAATTCTCTCTGAAAGCGTCTCTCTGTGAAAGTTGCTCTCTCTCAAAATGTCTCCCTTTGTGCAAGTCTCTCTCTCAAAACGTATCTCTCTCTGTGAATGCCTCTCTCAAAGCGTCTCTATGTGAAAGTGCCTCTGTCTCAAAATGTGTCTCTCTGTGCAAGTCTCTCTCTGTTAATGTCACTCTCAAAGCGTCTCTCTCTGTGAAAGTCTCTCTCAAAGCGTCTCTCTCCGTGAAAGTCTCTCTCAAAGCGTCTATCTGTGAAAGTCTCTCTCAAAGCGTCTCTCTCCGTGAAAGTCTTTCTGTGAAAGTTTCTCTCTCTTAAAATGTCTCCCTCTGTGAAAGTCTCTCTCAAAACGCTTCTCTCAAATAAGTGCCTCTCTTTCTTTGAAAGTCTCTCCCTGTTTTGGAAGCTTCTCTCTTTCTCTCTCTCTACATCTCTCTCTGTGAACGTCAAAGTCTCCGTGTCTCCCTCCCTCTCTCTTGTCGTCTCTGGCTCTGTGGAAGTCTCCCATTTCTCACTCAAATCGTCTCTACCTCTTCTCCCTCTAAGCGTCTCTAGCTCTGTAAAAATCTCTTGTCCTCTTAAAGTCTATGTCTCACCACGTCTCTGTCTCTGTAAAAGTATCCTTTTTTTGGAACGTCTCTCTCTCTCTGGGTGAAAGTTGCCCGGTTTGTCAAGGCGTTCTTCTGTGAAAGTCGTAATTGTAAACATCTCTCGTAGCTGTCGTTCTGATCGTCTTTCTCTGATAATGTATCTCGCCGAAAGTCTCGTCAAATTTCCTCCTATCTCTCCAAGCGCCTTTCTTTCTCTCTATACACCAGTATTTCTCTCTATTGCCAGAAAAAAGTATTTGCTTTCTCCCTAAATCTGTTTGCTTGTTTCTCCTCCATCCGGAAATATCCTTCTTCCTTCTGGCGTCTCTCTCCTTGTGACTCCTCTCTTCCTCTCTCTCTCTGTCTCTCTCTCTCCATAAAGGGGCTTTCCCCCCACCCTCCCTTTGCTGTCGCACTCTCTCCGTCCCCTCTATTATGCTCTCGGAGCAATGGGTACGTGAAATTCCTTTCCCAGAGTATTTTTGTCTAGTGGGAGGGAAAAGACAGTGTGGTATTTGGAGCTCCGTTGTACTTTAGGCCCTCTTCCCAACTCCCCCTCCTCCTCCTTAGAAAGGGATAAAGGATAGAAGGGGGAAAAAAGGGATGCATTTATTATTGTAGTTATTGTTTTCTTGTCGCTCTATTCCGTTGACATGTATTAGGCTGTTGGGAGGGAGGGAGGAGAGACAGGGAAGGAGAGGGAGGGTTCCTTGGCGGCCGTTGTTGTAGTCTTAAGGAAACAATCATTTTCTCTTGTCTCTCTCTCCTTCTCTCTCTTTCTCCCTCTCTCTCTCTCTTTTTCTCCCTCTCCCTTCTTTTCCCCTCTCTTTCTCGTCTTGGTGCTTTCACATCTGCTACGTATCGATTGTTGTGTCTCATTAGCGAGTCGTTTTTCATCCCAATAACGCTGCCCCCGGAAATCGATGGAAATTTCAACGCATCCTCTGGGCTTGTTTCTCTTATGATTATATCTGAAATTACGACCAACAACAACAAGAAGGAGTAGGGAGTAATACCAACGAGTGGGACTATGTACTTGCACTCCTGGTACTTCCTAACACTCTTCTTTCTCTCTCTCCTTCTCTCTCTCACTTTCTATCTCGCTCCCAGTCTCTCTCTCTCTCTCTTTCACACACACGAATGCACGCTTCAACAATTTTTCAAATCCATTCATATTGTGTATTGACGCAAGGATATGTGTACGGGACCAGCTGTATACTAACTACTACTATATTTACCAGCCGTAGCCAAAGCGCCTTCACATTGTACGTGTGAAAGAGTCCTTGTCTTTCTCAACCACCACCGTCTCCTTCTTCTTCTTTTTCTCACTTTGCTTTCGTGCTAACCACCTCCTCCCACTCTATTACCAGGCCTTGTAAGGGGTAGGAACATTATAGAAAAACATGTACATATGCACCCCCGTACGTACAATCTATGGAAGGGGTTGATGAAGGAGGAAGCATGGGAACAACATCATTCGTCTTTGAAATATGTCATGTCTCTCAGCCCTCTCACTCTTGGCGTCTCTCTCTCTCTTTCTGTCTCCCTTTCTCTCTCTCTTTCTCTCTCTCTCTTTCTCTCTCTCTTTCTCTCTCTCTTTCTCTCTCTCTTTCTCTCTCTCTCTCTCTTTCTTTCTCTCTCTTTAGCCTTCCCTCCCTCTTTCTCTCTCTCGTTGTAGCCTTCCCTTCCTCTATTCCCATTCATCCTCAATACGGACCCGAAGAGGTCAAGAGGAGGTGATTTACCGGGAGAGCAACCAAAATATAATTTTGGACACCTTCCTTTTTTTGGCCGGGGCTATTTTTATAAACATTACTCCATGATGCACAAGGGAATCATGTATCAGAATGGAGAGGAGGTAAAGTTGGGGTTAGCTACTGACGCTTGGAGATTGGTAGGGGGCATTGGAGATGAAGTGAAGGGTCAACCCAAGAATTTTTTTCGGATCTTGAACTTGCTGGGATAAACCCGTGTAATTTTATTTAGACTGGATACTCCGTCTCCTTTTTTCTCTCTCGTTATTTTGGCAGTTCCGTCTTGTATACGTGTCTGTTTACGGGGATAAACCTTGTGAGGAGAAAGTGTTGGAGATTAAGGGGAATATTCTCACTTGTCACTCGTGAATGGGGTGGAAGGTGTATGCGTGTGCTTAAATGGGCGTAGAAAGAGAAAGTAAAAGTATGAACTAGAAGCTACTCTGCCCCCGTCAAGCTTTCTCTTGATCCCATCAACCACGTTCCGGGTTCCGTACATGTACAAATGTCTTGAGGTCCTCAGAGGTCGGAGGTGCGTGCTTCTGTCGTGTTCCTCATTCTTCTTCTTCTTATATTTCGTGTCTGAAACATGTTTTTTCCTCGGGCTTCCCCATTATTATTATATCATGGGAAGAAATGCATGAGAGTGAGAAAGAATGCTCTCTTCCCGCAAATCTGCTTACGCACAATCACCTTTTATGAAGGTGATCACAGGTATTATTTCCACTCGGTAGAAATTATGCCCTTCTCAAGTACTGGTTTACTACCGCTACAAAAAAGCGTGTAACACCTCACATTGCTCAAAAAGGGAATGGAATGGAGGCTAGTAGTAAAAGGGATTTTCTTTCGACAACCTTATAATATCATCTCCACAGACATTTTTCTCTTCCATTAACAGCTTATTTCCCATGCTCCCCCTTCCTTTTTTTTGGAGTGGGCATGTGTTAGGTAGGGGTGAACTCATGGATGCGTACAGTGTGTTAAGACTCCTCTCTCGTATAACTATCACCCTTCTTCTCAAGTTCCTTTTCCATTTCTGTGGATGCGAGATAAAACGAGGGAGTGTGTGAGGGAGAATTTGAAATTGAAGGAGATTCTGAAGGAGAAACTGACGGGATCAAACGAGGAAGGAATTTCTGGGGAAATCTTTTCAAATCAGATTTCAGGAGATAGTATTAGTTAGACGGGAAGGGAAAGTTTGGAAGGGAAATGCTCACAGAGGGAGAGAAGCAGCTGAATAAAGGGAGAAATGATATAGAATAAAAACAGGGAAGCCAATTGGAATGAAAAATAGAAAAAGGGAAGTTTTTCTAAATGTAAAATTCAAGTGAAAGCTCTAGGAAAATTGGAAAAAGGGGAGAAAGCTTGACAACACATGGAGAGAAAGCATTACAAAGAAAAGAAATTCGTAGCATATGTTGAAGAGAAATACGAACAACAAAGAGAGCAATACGTACAAAAAGAAGAAATGAGTGAAAACAGTGGGAAAAAGAGAAAGCCGTAAAAAAGGGAGAACGAAGGGAAAGCGACATAAAAAGGGAGAGAAACATGTAGAAAAAGGAAGAAAAGAAAATGCGGCACAAGAAGAAAGGAGGTAAACCTGTCCAAAAGCAAGAAAAGAGAAAGCGACACAAAGCAGGAGAGAAATCCGTAAAAAAAAAACAAAGAAAAGAGAAAGCGACACAAAGCAGGAGAGAAATCCGTAAAAAAACAAAGAAAAGAGAAAGCGACACAAAACAGGAGAGAAATCCGTAAAAAAACAAAGAAAAGAGAAAGCGACACAAAACAGGAGAGAAATCCGTAAAACAAACAAAGAAAAGAGAAAGCAACACATAAAGGAAGGAGATAAACCTGTCAGAAAAGGAAGAAAAGAGAAAGCGACAAAAAAAGGAGATACATGGTAAACAAATGAAGAAAAGATAAAGCGACGCAAAAAAGGAGAGCAATCTGTAAACAAACGAAGAAAAGATAAAGCGACACAAAATGAAAGGATATAAACCTGTCGAAAAAGAAAAAGGAAGAACAGAGAAAGCGACACAAAAAAAGAGAAAGCTGTACAAAAAAGTAATGAAAAATCTGTACAAATGGAGTGAAAGCAGTATAAAATATGGAAATAAAAATGTACAAAGAACGAAGAAGAGAAAGTTGTACAAAATATGAAAGGAAGAATGTGCAAAAAACAAAGAAGAGAAATCTCCACAAAAAATAGTATAGGAGAGAAAACAGTGAAAAAGAGATAACAATAAAAAATGTGAGACATTCAGGAAAATCTCAGGTAAAATCCGACACTGAAAACCGGGAAAAAAGGGGAACGACTGAAGGAACAGGAAAAAAGATAATATCATAGAAGAATTACAAGCAAACTAAAGAGATTCAGAACAGACATCTACGAGACAAAAGGGAGAACATACAAGAATTAGAGAAAGTCCAACATTCAGAAAGGGAACACCAAAGGTAGGAGATTGTGTTGAAAAAATGGAGAAAATCCAGGAAGGAGCGTGTGAGTGTGTGAAAAAAAAGAAAGGCATAAATTCATTCATAAGATATTATTGGCACGTTCATATCGTTTTACCACCTTGCTCATTTGTATTCATCCAAGCAGGGCTTGAACTCAGTCTGTCAGTGGCTGTAGTAGTAAGTAGTATGCAAGTGCACTCTATACTCCAAGATATTTTCTTCCTTTTTTTCCCCCTTCTCCTTTGTCTGATGGTTACCACCCTCTGTTACTCACTTTTACCTTCCACTACTATTACTACTACATGTACTGACATAGGGATTTTCTCCCTAGGAAAAAAAAACTACCAGATACTCCCACATGCTCCCAGCAATATGAATTCCATATCATAAGCCATACTCATATCATGATTTCCATTCAACGTACCGTTCCTCAATGTTTCTTCTTGTCTTATGTAACACACACACACTCACACTCTTGCTCCTTCTTATCACTAGTTACATTTCAACATGTTCGCTAGAGGGAATTTAGGGCTAGCAATAATAATGTTTTTCGACTAGTTTCTCTCTCTCTCTCTCTCTCCATCTCTCTCAGTCACTCTCTCTCTCACTCACGCTCTACTATTCTCTATCTCAGACACATTCTCACACTTCTGCTGGGCCCAGCTGCTCCCCTTATTTCTCTCTATCTTCCATTCTTTCACTCATTCATCCTTTCGGACTTTCTCTCACGCTTTCTCTCTCATGCTTTGCCTCCGTCATATTTCCCCCTTCTCTCTTCTCCACTTATATTCTATTTCCGGGATAGAGTTCACAGAATCAAGAGAGAGAGAGAATGAAATTGAGAGAGAGAGAGAGAGGGCGGGGGAGCTTGAGAGAGTGAGGGCGAGATAGATTGAGAGAGAGAGGGGAAGAGAGATTGAGAGATAAGAGAGTGAGAGAAAGAGAGAGAAAGAGAAGGAGAGAGAAAGA
>JAQGBT010007525.1:0-10894 GCA_034698585.1 Disparrhopalites patrizii
TATTTTGGACAATTTATTTATTTTGGACAATTTATTTATTTTGGACAATTTATTTATTTTGGACAATTTATTTATTTATCTTCTTTGAATTCGCCAGTTAAAACGTATTTAAATAAATAAATAAAACTGGTATTTGTTTTTCCCTGCAGCCATCATTAGAAAATTGGCGCCTCGTCTTCGTCCTCTCCGCCGCCATTTACTTCTTCAATGCCATCTTCTACGGGATCTTCGCCTCGGCCACGGAGCAGCCCTGGAACAAAATCCCGGGCGCGGTCGCTTCCGGCGAGAAGGAGAGCGAGGAGGATGTGGCCTTAAAAGATATGACTAATAATGAGCACAAGGGAAGCTTGTAATATGTATAATAAATAAGAATGACAATGAGAAAAAGCTTTTATTACCGTAAAGGTAAAGACGACATCCTTGTCACGGAATGTTTGTATAACTTAAAACTAGTTTTTTGATGATTTTACCCGCCAATTTTGGTGCATGCCAATGTCGATTTTTTTGTTATGAGTTTATGAATAATGCACATATATAATAATATGTATTTGACATTAAATTGCTAATAATATAATAATTTATAATTAATTAAATTGCTAATAAAATGAAATACTTCGTTTAATTATTTTTACGTTCTCTTTTATTATCATAAATCATAATCTCAGTAGACTTTTTTCCAAAGCATTGTTTTCATCTTTTCATCTAATTTAATTGCATAATGACGCAGAAAGGAATAAGATGTACGTTGTACGTGCTATATCGGGTATGAGAGCGCTACAAAGCATGGCAATTTTTGGTTCGTAAATTCGCACTTACGTGGCCGTAAAAATTGGAATAAATAATCATGAGAAGCCCATGGAATCAGCAAAAATATGTTGTTGACTTCCGCAAAAATATGTTACGAAGACATTGTTGTGTTGAAGAAATGTTTGCACTAATAAAAAAATAGAAAGAAGGAATCAAAGAAAGTCAGAGTTGAGTTTGGCAATAAAAATATGATATTCGAAGATTTCACTGGAATTGATTTTCTACATTTCAGCAGAGTTGATCAGATTGCATCGTATTTAAACATTTTAAATGCATGTAATTGAAATACTCTAAAATCCATTTTTATATTTGAAATACAAATTTGAAATCCATTTTTTTTGTATTTTGTAATTGTATTTTCTTCAGGTATTTTCTACATATATTTTGTATCATTTGTATTTAAATACACAGGATTTTTTGGGAGTATTTTGCTCTATTTTGTAACTTACAATTAGAAGTGCACCATTGCAAAATACAATTTACAATTTCCTGATTGCGCTCTAAAATACAAATGTATAAAAATGAACGCATATGATACGTATTTTAAGTACATTTATCTGTATTTTGTAATTAAAATACTCTTTTTAAATACATGTATTTGTATTTTGTAAATGTACGTATTTATTAATATATTAATTAATATATTAATAAATACGTTTATTAGTAATACAAAAATACATTTATTAATAATAAAAATAAATATTATTAACATATTAATAACTGCTGATTTATTTTGTAGTTTGTGTTGGACTCAAAATACAAATTGTATTTTGTACTTGATGAGCAGCCGAATGTACATAATTGATCATTTTAATTTGCAATGAAAATCTCCGAGTGTATTTGTATTTGGAACTAAAGTATTTTGGCCATCTCTGTATTTCAGTGATTTCCGTGCATTGTTTTTGTACAGAAAAGCGATTTTTGTTAGCCATTAAGCAAAACTTTTTGAAAAGACTTACCCCACTTTCTTCTGCATGATGTCCGCTTATATCTATACATGTAACTGTTATTTATATCCACATTTAAACGTTATTTAGCATCCTTTTATATCCAGGTTTAAATGTCATTTAGCACATTGGACTTTTATATTTGTGGCACAGGAAAAAGTCTCCGCGGAGATTTCTGTGGAGTCCAAAAAAAATGAACTGAATTCTCTCTAAGTCGTCTACACATACTGGGGCATATTTCTAAGGGCAGAGCAAAGGAGCAGGACCTATAACATGCGTATACATATGTATATTCAGAGCTCTTTGAAGATGTTATGCCAGTAAACCATTGAGTAACATTATATTGAGTATCACGGATGTACACGCAATACGTTCCTATTCCAATTTATGCTCCCAAGTTTCAATTTTAGTTCTTTGAGTTAGGGAACCGCGCGAACGCAAGTTCCCCGCTACCAAAAATCATGCACTCGAGTTATTCACGTTTGGAATAATCGCAGGTGTCATCCCCACACGTAGTGCAATGGCGAGGACTCGTCCTGGGAGAACGGCCTATTTGATCACCGTAGCCTCCTGTGCCAGGTAAGTGCTGAGGCACAGTCGCCTCAGCCGTCTCCACCACCGTTTTCCATACACCTCCGAACGGATCCCCGCATTTTCAGACATATCACCGCCTCCAGGCACGCAAAATCCCGGAATTAATGTGTTCATCCTATGCGCCTTTATCTTCTGTTGGAGTCTGTCTCATTAATTTTTAGAAAATGACCGTTAGTTTGGTCCTAAATTGAGTTTAGTTAAATTATGTATGTATTATAATGTTTAGTAGTGGGGATGGGAAGTGTGTGGTAACTGGTAACTGGCTGCGGCGCAGAGAGAGAAAGAGAAAAAAATCCACGTCTCTCCCCTTGTAGGCTAGTACTTTCGTATGACTCAACGCTCCGTCTCTCTCTCTCTCTCTCTCTCTCACGCACTCACTCTGCATCTTTCCATGTACTATAGTATTAACCGTTTCACTCCTTTATTTTGTGGTGCATATACAAACGGCCATAGAGTGAGAGAGAGATGGCTTGGAGTTCTTCATCTTCCTTTAATGCATCTTACACATACAACTATGTACGGTGTAGTACAGCTTAACTGTGTGGATGAGCCACAAAATTGTGCTCCAGCAAATGCACAAAAGTCCGCAGAGGTGGCCAAAACACATCGTAATTAAAATACATGTATTTGAAATACGTATTTAAAACGCATTTTTGTATTTTGTGTTTGTTTTCAAATACAGATGCCTTCTCCATGTATGTAATTTGTATTTATGTAAATACAGCAGAAATTTAAAAAGTATTTTGTAAATTAAAATGCACCCCGGCAAATCAGTATTAATTTGTAAGTTGATTGTGCTCTTAAACAAGGTAGTGACAATCCCGGATTAAATCCCGGGATTACGGTTTTGGGATTACGGATTAAATAATCCCAGATTTGGAAAATAATTAATCTGTAATCCCTAATCCCATAAATTTTTACAAAATTTTTAATCCATGATCCTGAAACTAAAACTCATCGGGATTACGGGATCAAGGTATGACATCCGAATCGGTATTGGAATTCAAATCGAAATTATATTCATATTTTTCAGTATTTTAATCGGAATTAGTATCCATATTTTTGTCAGAAAAATATTTTAATTGAAATTCATAATTACAAATACATTCGAAATTTAAATTCGTATTCAAAAGTTGACATTTGGATTCCGATACTTTATTGGTATTCAAAAATTCCTTCAATTTGTTGCTAATTCCCGCCTTCGGGCAAGTTTTTTTTTTTGCAAAATCAAGGTATTCTAACGATGATTTTTTAAATTGGCAGTAATATAACTATTTCGTCCGTAAGAGCATCGATTTTTTAAAAATCGGATTTGCGGAGTCAATTTATGATTTTGTGTATTCATTTTGCGTTTATTTTCAGCTACAAATTATCACATATTGTATTACAAATAATTTTTTTTAAAGTATTCGAAAAGTATTTGAATACGTATTCATATGTCTGAATATTTGAATAAAATTGTATTGGAATTCGAATTTATATTTTAGATATCCGAAATTTAAATTTGTATTCATAATTAGAAAAAACACGTATTTTAATTCGAATTTTAATTCATATTTTTCGGATGTCATTCCTTGTTTAAAAGTGCAAGAAGGCAAAATAGAATTTGTCATTTGTTGATTGTGTTCTAAAATACTAATGAACGCATATGATCCGTATTTGAATTTTAAATTTAAAATAAGTATTTTAAATGCAGTTTTGCGTTTAAAACACGTATTTAGAATATGTTTTTATGGGGTAATTTCTCTATTAAAACATTCTTTTGACTTTTGATACCCGCTAAAATAGCACGCGCTTGCTTTCAGCGTCCCATTCAATTCAAACAGCTGATTCAATTCCAACGTTTCAAACTTTTAGTTGACATTTATAGACTTAAAAGCAAAAAAACGATTTTTTCAACAAGGAAAATGTACAAATAAATGGAAACTCTTGTATATTTTTTTTGTGGATGCAAAAAGCGTTATACCGAAAAGTTGTAAATGACTGAATTGAGGATTTTATGGCTGCATGGAAGTGAACAAACGTTCTTCATCCTCCATATGCATGTTACACTATACAGAGGCGAATACCCGTTTGAGTTATGGTAGAGTCTCTCTATAGCAAGTCTCTTTATAACAACATTTCTCTGTAAAAACAACATTTTTTTTCTTCTTTTTCCAGTCCTTCGAACATCTACAGTGGATATTAAGTGTTCTATATAGCAATATTTTTTGCCCTTCCCTTCAGAGTTGACGTGTAGAGACTCCACTGTACAGTCGACTCTCGCTATAACAGGACCTTATCTGCACCAGCAAAAGTGCTCTTACAACGAACTACTGGTATAGAGAATTAGTTAAAAAATATTAATATTATTTAATAAATATTTTCAGGCTTAACTTCCATAATTTTCCACATGCACAATTGTGCGTAAATATTTAGATTTTAGTGAGAAAAGCAAGAAATTGTGCTGGCATAGCGTTCCGGTGCTGTTATAGAGAAAACGTTAATGTTGAAGGGAGGCCTGACTTGGGCGCTAATGCTCTTATTGGGAGAAAGTGCTGTTATAGTGAAAGGGATGTGAGCGAGGGAAGAAAATACCCTGCTGTTATAGAGCGACTCCTGTTATAGGGAGTGCTCTTATACTCTTATAGAGAGCGCACTTTGCATGGTAAAGCTGCAGGGGGGATTCAGCACAGCTGGTATAGAGTAAGTGCTCTTATAGGGAGGACCCGTATAGGGAGAGTCCATACATATAACGTACGCATTTTTACATGGAGCGATAGGACTCCAATGGATCCTTATTGTCTATTATTGCTGATATTGCTACAGTAGAGTCTCTTTATAACAACACTTCTCTATAACAACACTATTTTTCCGGCCCCTCGTACATGTAATATTTAATGTTCTATATGACAACTTTTCTCAGTAACAATATTTTTCGCCCTTCCCTTCAGTTGTTATATAGAGACTTCCACTGCACTTCCAAGATATTCTTTATCATTGTTTATGAGGGAACCGCGCGAACGCAAGTTCCCCGCTACCAAAAATCATGCACTCGAGTTATTCACGTTTGGAATAATCGCAGGTGTCATCCCCACACGTAGTGCAATGGCGAGGACTCATCCTGGGAGAACGGCCTAACTGATCACCGTAGCCTCCTGTGCCAGGTAAGTGCCCAATCACACTCGCCCTTTTCCTATTATCTACGCCTTTTCCGACACTTACGAACGGATCCCCACCTTTTCGGACATCTTCTGGGCGCTACAAACAAAATGGACAAATTATTTTGATAACGTCAGGTGCATCTCTGTCTGGCCTATACACACCTGTGTCATCCGTTTTGAATTCCGGTCTTCATTTTAGTATCATCCGTTTTTGTCGTATGTTACTCTATGCAAATAATCACGGAGGGAACGGAGGATGCCAATGGGCCGATGTGTTTAAATTGCTCTGTGCAAGTGATCCTTCTGAACCCTTGCACAATTATATCTATCGTTGGACAACTATCCATTAACACATGAACATGGCATGATGATGATAAGTGCAAAGGAAACGTTCATCTTACCATCAATTTCCCTCCATCTGTCCCGTATTTTTCTGTAAAAATGTGTGAAAGGATCAAAGGAGCAAGTCCAGCTGGTATATCATATTATATAGGTATTATTATACAGGGTCTCAACTAGCGACTATACCTTTATACCCCACCCTAGCACCATCATCTAGCAATGCTGCATAATGGCAATAGGAGAAATCTAATGTAGAATTTTATTGTGCATGCGAAAAACATTTTTGTTTTTAAATCCCACCAAAATTACAAAAGTTATGCCTGTTTTTCAAAAGAAAGTTCAAAAAATTCTATTTTTTGCCAGCTAGATTTTTTGTTTCCGCCTTAAAAAATAAAAATGTTCTCTCCACTCACACAAAGCAGGGATAGCGTGGATCCTGAGCAGAATTTTATTGCGGATGTGAGGAAAAATCTGCAGTTAAATCAAACAAGAAATCATTCAGTTATGCCGATTTTCCTGCACCGTTCAAACCATTAAAATTTTCGAAAAATCCGGTTTTTTTATTTTATTTTTAAAAATGCATGTTTTTCATACAAAATTGTATTGCGAATCCAGCAAAACAAATGTTATCCAGATCCGACTAAAATTACGGAAGTTGTGGCGGTTTTTCAAAAAAAAGTTCAAACATCTCTGATCTTCCTAAAATCTTACATTTTTAAGTTTATAAATTTAAGTTTTTAGAGAGATCACAAATTTTTAAACTTTTTTTTGAAAAATAGCCATAGCTTCCGTAATTTTGATCCGATCTGGATAAAATTTATTTTGCTGAATCCACAATACAATTTTGTATATGCATATGAAACATGCCTTTGCAATTGTGTGACATGGCTGGATCATACTGTTTAAGGGGGTATATCCGTTCGTGGCACCCTGTATGTATCTGTAGGTATTATTATACATACATGAGGTCTTTGATAGTTTCTGTTATACATGTGTCCCAATACAAACTTGAGAGAACGCAACTGACTTTTGCAATAAAATTTTTCCGTGAGACTGCCTCTATTGCAACTTGATTAGCACGTCCATTTTCCGAATTTTCTTTGAAGAAAGTAATTTTATATTAAATTATCTGCCGCGTAGTGCTGGCTGTGTCTCAGCTTTTATGAGGAAAAGCCATGTACAATCACGCATGCATTTTCCCTTTAAAAGTCCATTTGAATCCATAAAATAAAAATCCATTTTTTTCGTACAAAATATAAAATCAAGCCTCAAAATACATAGCTCGTTAACATCTCCATTAAATCCTGTGCAACACCAGCCTGAACATGCTCCGGTTGTTTTTAATCAGTTGCATGGACACACACATTACTGTGATAGCCCCGACCAGCATGGATTAAATGGTGTGGAAGCCTACAATTTATAATTACGAGCGTGTGTTAAAGGTTACAAAAACAAGCCTTTCTCTCTTTCTCTCTCACAATAAAAATGAGCAGGATGAGGCTTTCAAAAGGGGCGAGTGCGATGACTCTCCAAATGAATCAAATACTGTTTTTTAGTCTATTATATTTATCCAGAAAAAAAGTTGGCTTTATAATCCCATTTTTTCATCTCCTCCAAAAGTTAAAACCTTTTTGGAATTTCCTCTCCAAACTGCTTTTTAGCCGTATTTCCAAAAAAAAAATCGGCCCTTTTTTTCTAAGAAGGTTACAAGACCTCCCACATTTCCCACACGAGACATGGCAAAGTCCAAGAAAATAGTCTTAAAATAGGGGTGAAGCAGGAGGAGAAAAGGCCTGGCCCCGTCCTCCTTTGTTGGTACTTAATTTTTAATTTTAATTTAATTTTGTTTTACTAACAAAATCCCGTATGACCAAAACAGTCCACTGAAAATGGTAGACCAGATGTGGTATTTTTTGTAAATAATTCAACGGGATTTTAATTGTTTTAAATTGCATGACATATTTTATAAATATTGACCTTGGACTACAACAACGCACGCAACATTTTGTGGGGGAGGAGAAAATTAATATAAAAAAGTCACTTCACATCAACAACGTGTTCTTCGCGAGCTGGACACGCATTTATCTCTGCTAGATTTCGTTTTACAGTGCATTTTATAGTGTATTTTATAGAGAATTTTATAGAGAATTTTATAGAGAATTTTATAGTGCATTTTACTTTTAATTTTACCGCTCAAAATTTCCGTCTCTTCCCATCTTAAAAGGTCCGTCTTTCTGGAGGGATTAATGGAATCTGGGGATAATTCTATAAACAAGCCTAAAGGTAAGTCTTGGGGTATTTCGGAAATTTCATATTAAGTAGCTAAATTCCATTTCTCCGGCGAAAAAACGATGTCGGAATTCTTCAGCAAAAATTCGTCAGTTTATAGGTTCTGGTGTAGGAAATCACAAAGTTTTTATTCGTTCACTCTGTGACCACCTCAAGGGACACGGCAGCATTTTGAACCTTTTCGCCGTTTTGGCCGCGTTTTGACTGGGACACAGACGCTAATCATTGGATTTGATGAAATTCGGCGAGGGCACGTTAAACGGAATGATATAGACCTGATTTAAAAATTTTCCCGACTTTCATTTCGGTTCGCCGGGAAATCGCCAAAAACCGTGTTTTCTTTGCCGTTTAGGCTGGCATTCGGCCGCTAATAATTGGATTTTCATGAAACTCGGCGAGAACATGTTAAACTAAATTATCTAGATCTGTTTTTTTTATTTTCTCAATGTTTGCCTGCGTTCGCCAGAAACTTTTTTGATGGTTAATACACAATCATAATTTGCGTCATCTTTTAGCGAACGGAGGCAAAAATTGAGAAAATAAAAAAATTAGATCTATAGACAATTGTCTATAGTCTAATTAGTTTAATATGTTCTGGCCAAGTTTCATGAAAATCGAATTATTACCGGCCGAAGGCCAGCCTAAACGGCGGAAAAACACGGTTTTAGGCGATTTTCCGGCGAACCTAGATAAAAATCCAGAAAATTACAAAATTCGATCTAGATCTTTCCGTTTTGCGTGACCCCGCCGAATTTCAACAAAATCCAATAATTAGCGGCTGTGCCCCAGCCAAAACGCGGCCAAAACGGCGAAAAAGTTCAAAATGCTGCCGTGTCCCTTGAGGTAGTCACAGAGTGACCGAATAAAAATATTATCATTTCCTACGCCAGGAACTATCAACTGACAAAGTTTGGCCGAAAAGTCCCGACATCATTTTTCGCCGGAGAAATGGAATTTAGCTACTTATTACCATTTCTGTGAAGAGGAATGGAGGTAAAAATTACATTTGTCAGGATGGGGCACCCGCCATACGCTGGCGATCCTGGGCTTCTCCGGCATGGCCCTAAACTATGCCATGCGCTTCAACTTGTCCATCGCCATTGTTGCCATGGTTGGGTCCAAAGCCTCTTCTGGGGACGGGCAGGAGAGTGGCCTCACCAATCACACGACCTGCGCACATCTAATCCAAGGTAAGGTCAAAGGTCAAAGGTCATGCTTCCCACTTTTTTTCCAATTCGTGAAACATTGACAAATTGAACTATGGAAGGACCTAATTATGGATGGTTCAGATGAGAGGTTTAGCTCCGAAATGGACGGCAGCCCTGGACAATCCCAGGGGGAGGACGCGGGAGAATTTGATTGGTCGAGCGCGGAGCAGGGCTTCATCCTGGGCTCCTTCTTCTGGGGCTACGTGGCCACGCAGATCCTCGGAGGGATCCTGTCCTCCCGCTACGGCGGCAAATGGCCCCTGGGTCTGGGCATGTTGCTCACGGCCTTGGTCGCCGTTCTCATCCCCGTGGCCGCCAGGACGCACCAGTATTTCCTGGTCGCTTGTCGCGTCCTCCAAGGAATGGGAGAGGTACTTTGTCAAATCAAATATAAGTATTCCATTTCCCGGAGAATTTTTTATCCGTGTTTCAGGACAAGTAAAATGTCTGAATGAGAATAGATGTTTAAATATGAGTAAAGAGAACCGTAAATATTCAACTGTAGGGCGTCACAATGCCGGCTATGCACACGATTCTTGCAAAATGGGCGCCGGCGGATGAGAAGAGCATCATGACTAGCATCGTTTATGCAGGTACTCACAAAATCATCAGAAATTGCCAAAATCCAGCCTATTTAAAATCCATTCTTCTGTTTTCTAATTGTATTTTCAAATGCAGTCGACTCTCTCTATGCCCGGCCTCCCTATAAGAGCACTTTATAACAGCGGCGCTGAATCCCCCTACAGCTTTACCATGTAAAGTGCGCTCTCTATAAGAGCACTCCCTATAACAGGAGTTACTCCATAACAGCAGGGTATTTTCTTCCCTCGCTCACATTCCTCTCACTATAACAGCACTTTCTCCCTATAAGAGCATTAGCGCCCAAGTCAGGTCTCCCTTCAACATTAACGTTTCCTCTATAACAGCCCCGAAACGCTATACCAGCACAATTTCTTTCTTTTCTCACTAAAATGTAAATGTTTACACCAAATCGTGTAAATATTGTGAGAATTTGAAAAATTATGGAAGTTAAGCCTGAGAATAATCTTAATGGATTATTATTAATATTGTTTAACTAATTCTCTATACCAGCAGTTGGTTATAAGAGCACTTTTTCTAGTACAGATAGTGCGCTGTTATAGAGAGAGTCGACTGTACAGATATTTTCTACATGTATTTTGTGATTTGTATGTAAATACCGAGATTTTTTGGAAGTATTTTGCTGCATTTTGTAATTTAAAAGTGCACCGAGGCAAAATAGAATTTGTCATTTGTTGATTCTGCTCTAAAATACAAATGGACGCACATGCTACGTATTTTAAATGCAATTCTTTGTATTTTGTAATTAAAATACGTGTTTAAATACATTACCAGCTACTGATGCATTTTGCAATTTGTATTTTGTCTTGGACATGAAATACAAATAGTATTTTCGAATTTGTAATGAAATACTTCGGGAGCAGCCAAATGTAATTAATGCTGTGTAAGGGAAGTAGTACATATTACATCATCACATGCATCCATCAGTCACAAAGGCATTTGGTGACCTGTGATGACAATATCG
>JAQGBT010007526.1:0-10894 GCA_034698585.1 Disparrhopalites patrizii
AGCGCGATAACTGTGCTGTGAAAATGAAAAAAGTTAGAAAACATTTCAGTAAAAATCATATCCGGGCTGAAAATTGGGAAATTGGTAATACAAATAATTGTGCGACAAATTTTTCGGGTATTGCTTAAATCACAAATTCATATGGTGTTTCAAAAACAAATTTTGGGAGAAATTTTCTAAAACAAATGATAATTATGTAGCAAGGTTCACCCGAGCATACGACAATGTTTTTTTGGGCTGAAAAATTTTCAGCTGGCAACCATTTACAGGGATAATCGTCGCAAAATCAGTTTCTACCGAAAGACCTGGGTTTACAAAATTTAAAACACTGCGCTATGCCTTTTGCTATTTTAACCGCTTGAATGCTAATATGTGTATATGTCTTTGTTAGCCAATTTATTTGGGTATTCATTAGACTGATTGATTCAACAACCACATTCTTTGAATCATAATTGCGGGTATGTATTCTTAAAATTACACATTTCCCTGCACATTCAATTTAATTATTTTCACTATTTTGATTCGCCACTAAATGACTTTCACCATGTTAGCGCAGCCATGTGGACGATGTCACGATATTGTCATGATAGAATATCGCACTAGCCCGATTTGTTGAAAGTGAAGCGCATACATTTTGCTTTGTAAAATGTGTGCCTCAACTCACCTCACCCATCATTTTGTTAGCCTTTGGCGAAAACAGTCGAACAACGAGCAACTTTCAAATGTTCATGAACTTTGCTTCAATATAATGCATGAAAATTGTTACCATAACTGGTAATTGTAGTGAAGTTTGTTGGCAAGGCATTATCATTACAAATAAAACGTTGCACCATTGTATCTCCAAAAGACTGCGTTAAGATTTTAAAAATCCTAAGTAATACATGTGTGTCATTTGTGCTACGAAAATACATTGGACATAGAAATGGGACCTTGCCGTCCTGATGACCATGACCCGCATTAGAAATTTGACTGAGTAAGTTTCACGTCAACACTACAGCGGATTGATTTAATACATATTTAAATATGGAATACCAATGCATGAGTAACGAAATTGTTGTGCAAATAACTGTTAATTGTAAGCTCTTTGCATTCCAGCTTGCGAAAGACAAGAAAGTTAGAATGTGAATTTATTGAGAAATGAAGAACCCATAAATTTAACTGTGCTGTCAAACTATTAATTGTTATCTTTTGCTCCGTCCCGGGGCTGGCGAAACGATCGGAAGGAAAGTTACAGTCACAGTACTATGTACCCACAGTTATTCTTCGAACTTAAAACTATAAATGCCAATGTCTTCTCGAATAATAATGAAACCCTTTGCAGGATCAAAACTAAGCTTCCCACTTGGTAATGTGAATAAGTAATAGTAATAAGCACACTCGCAAATAGGAGAACAAACTGACATATTAGAATTGTCAGCATTGCCTACATAAATACCTATATGTATGTAGGCAGATGTTTACTAGCTCAAGTTATTACAGCATAATCGCAGTGAGACAATGATTGACAAGAAAAAATGATTTTGTCCATTGAATGATAGACTTTAGGATTGGTAACCATATAACCGTATACAAGAACGTAGTCGGTAGTTACCCTCGTATTATCCTGTGAATATGATTTGCATAGCGCTTCCTATGGGATATTTGCGGTGGCCGGTGGCGAATGTGTGACAAGTGCTGAATGATAATGGGTAAGGCGGTGATGAGTAACGATTCCTACCGGATAAGCCTAAGTATTGGATTGTATGGATTCTTGTTCTCGTCCAAAGATACCGGAGGAAAACAATTGACATGAACGGAACTCACAATCAGTCACGATGAAGCTGAATCGAATAGCATTTCATAGGCGTACTTTTATGAACAACTGGAGTTTTCAATTTACATAATTGGTGAAGGAGGGAACTCCATTTTCCTTGTCAATGTTAGTCCACGGCAGAGTATTGTTAATCCCGGGATTACGGATTTGGACTGATTACGGATTACGTAATCCCAAGCCGTAATCCAACAAATTTAAAAAGAATGTTGTAATCCGTAATCCTAGTAGCATTCATTTTACCGTGTAATCCGTAATCCAACTGAATTCAGAGACTTGGATTACAATTTATAGTTTTTTTCAGCATTTTTTGTATGTTGTTGTTGAGACTTTCATTTTAGTGCTTATTTTGAGCAAAATAGGAAGAAATGATATTGCAGCCCACATTTTGATCCCATCCCTGCACCCACCAAATGATATATGTATGTATGCACATACACATACGTACGCGTCATCATATACACACGGGTTTATGCATGTATATAAGTATACCTACTTCATTCGGCAAACAAAAATATTTTCCTAGGTAAAATATTAAAAAAACGAATTTTCTTGTTTTGTAAAACTATGGTAAAAAAAAGTTAAATATATAAAACAATGTACTTAATAATTTAGCACGAAAAAGAAAGCAGGCTGAGGCTGTTGCAAATCACAAATGACGCAATTTTGTTAAATGCGCATATAAGCATTGTCGTTATCTATTATGCGATAGAACCACAGCCCTAAGAATTATCAATTTTGCCATTAAACACCAATTACTATACATCTTTTTAAACATTTTTGAAAACATTTTGGCCTAAAATAAATTTTTAAGTGACCCATGCGTAATCCGTAAACCATAATCCGGGATTACAATCCGTAATCCCAGGATTTTTTTATTGCTGTAATCCGAATCCGTAATCCCGTGATTACGCCAAAACTGTAATCCGTAATCCAGAAAACAAAATCATTTTCATGTAATCCGCAATCCCACAAAATTTTGTGTAATCCACAATACTCTGGTCCACAGATGCAAAAGTGGAGTAGAGGTCCCCTGTAAAATTTCACTCGTGATTTAAACGAGGTTCGAGGAGTTGGAGGATGAGAGGGTTAGGGTTAGAGGATGTTTAAAGACAGAATGGAGTGACGTAGAATGATAGAATTAGAATGCATGGAATGGGGGGGATTTTTTTCCTCCAAGTAGAAGTATTAAGTAGATGCCGTGGGTAAGGTTGATGATGCTCTCCAGTGGCTTTGGCAGTGCCTGCCCTTATTCTCTATCTCCTCCCACATTCATCCAGCAGGATGTGTTGGGGAGGGGTGAGGGGTGACACGTCCATGGCAAAATGAAAGAACAAGTTGAGGACTCCGTCTCCTTCATTCCCTTCTGCCTTCTCCCGTCCTCACGTCTCCCTCCTCGTATTCATAGTGTATACATTACGTATATAGGTATATATTATATACTATAATTATATGTATACATATGTATATGTCGTACACAAAAATCGAAAAATCCATGCAAGTCCGTTCGCGGTTTCTACACGGAACACTTGTTCTCTTCGCACCAATCAGCCAGTCAGCTTCGTAATAAGTACAGTGAGTTGGTAAACAAGTGGAAGAGTTCCTCGTAGGCGTCGTAGGGTAGGGAGTAGTTGTAGTTGTGTTGTGGCCTGGCTGCGGCTTGTCCTGTCCCACACATGGACCATATTCATTGATGTCTCATGTCCCTTCCAACACGAACGAGCTGTGGTGTGCATATGAAAAGCAGAAGTGAAGTAGGTCTGATGTGACTCCTGTACAAGTTGACTGTGACATGGCATGGCTTGCCATCACCATCACCAATCACCAATCACCATACTCCTACCCCTTTAGCCCTTTACTACTTTACCCTTTAGCACCGACTCACAATTAACTCTCAACTCCGCCTGATTGTGATGTGACCATAGGAAATGGGGCGAGTTTAATCACGACTCTAATCAGTCACTTCGACAAAATACGGTTGACAGTTTCACACTTGCCCTTGCTCCCCGTCAAAAGTCCCATCGCTCACAAGCCCACCCTATTTTTCTTGAACCACACACATATATT
Source organism: Disparrhopalites patrizii (assembly GCA_034698585.1). Taxonomy (NCBI): domain Eukaryota; kingdom Metazoa; phylum Arthropoda; class Collembola; order Symphypleona; family Sminthuridae; genus Disparrhopalites; species Disparrhopalites patrizii. The sequence goes on from JAQGBT010007526.1 coordinate 3,878, forward strand.
AGTACTTAACACCAAATCAACGCAAAGGAATTCTCAGCGTACACATGCATGTGTTTGCTTGGACAATTGATAGGAACCTTGGACTCCACTACACGTATTTTCATATTAATATGTTTATAAAATCAGTGAGTTTTTCACTGAGTCAAGCTTTTCTGGGAAGTAAAAGACCCCCTCTGCCTAGCTCGAAAATAATGTTTCACTATTTTACAGAATACTTTTATCAGCTACAGCTACAAAGTACACAGATTTAACATATGATATTTTAACATTTCTCAACGCAGGCGGCGAGTAAATATCAGCAAGTAAATAGTAAGTAGTTAATACGTAGATTTACGTATCCTATAGCCATGTAAGTGCAGAAAGGAGATATTTTCCATATTTATACATACCCTGCCTTTTCATTTTTACCAGACAAATGCACGTTTTCAGCGGGAAACAATGAAGAAACATGAATTCCTATTTACCGGTGACGATTCCTGCATTAGGCTGACAACTGACAACAGCAGTGGGGATAGTGACTGGCTGACTGGTAATAGTTGCAGATCCTTCGTCCTCTGTGTTAAGGTTGTCATGAGGCCACCATCATGAGTTAATAGACACTCCAACAAGCTGGAGAATTGGAGAACGCTTGGTGGAATGTTGGAATTGTTGGGCGGACTTCCCTTGGAATCATTTCATCATTTGCCATGCTCCCGATGCTCCGTATGGCAAATGATGGATTACTCAAAATAGTTGATGTCTATAACCATCTATTGTTGACTCGATCGCTTCGATTACTGTGCGGTTGACTCACCCCGAGCAAATCAACGGCATGTCTCTTGTGGTCTCTAACAGCTTGTATATGCTGTCCACGCAAGTTTATCACGCAATCCATATGCAAGAAGTTATTCGCTGTGTGAGAAAAATACAGACAAGAAACTAAAGTGAAGGGTACATTTGTATGTATTCAGAGTTCTAATATAATTGGAGAAAATGAGACTTTTTGTTACTCCTACGTGCCCTAGTCACAGAAGTACTAACGATTACAAGTTCACTGGTAATAAATGTGGGCAGGGAGATTGATAGAGGAATGTGTGTACATAATGTAATAACCCTTTCACACGTATATGCAGTCTTGTAGTGGCGAGTGGCGAGTAACAGCATGAGTACAGATATACACATAACTCTCTTCCTCCTGCTATGTATATGTACATTGTACATACATAGTTCATGATCATGACTCATGACTCATGACTGGACATTGGTACATATGTAAAGGCATGGTGATGTTTCTTTTCTATTCTTGCATCACGAATGTGCAATATAATTTTTAAGACATTAATTTGTTTAAAAATTGTTTTTATCGGCTTGATGATATAATAAAAAATATGAATTTCGTCAATTCCTATTTTTGAACTTGGCGCGAAAAACTCGCCATAACTTGGCCAATTCTTGCTTATCTTAATGGGAATATATTTTCTGGATTCACAACAAAATTCTGCTCAGAAAACACGCTTGCCCCGTTTTGTACGGTTGGGAGAACATTAAAAGCGTTGTCCTTAAAGACAGAAACTAAGAAGTAATTTTGTCGAAATTTTAAATTAGTTTTTGTTGAAAAAACCGCCATAACTCCCCCATTGTTGGTCGGGTCGAGATGAATTTTTTTTCCTAGATGCACAATACAATTCTGCATGGGAAACATGCTTTTTCTATTTTGCAGCATTGTTGCATCATATTATTTAGGGGGCGTAATAGTTTCTTGGACCCTTTACACCACCGGGTACTTACTTACTTACATATCTATCTCTGTGCAATTTCGCCATCTGTAATCTGTATCGGGTGTAATAAAGTACATCTGGTAAATCGCTTTTTTCTCCAGAGTCTATGAACCAACAATGTGTGTTCACATTATCATTAAACGTTTCAGATCTTTCCCAGCGAAAAGCGCCATTGTTTGGTGCGCGAGAATAATAGGTACTTCTGATTTCATGAGTGGAAAAACGGAGAAGCCCTACTTTAATCATAAGTTCGTAAGTCATTCTGCCGCTGTTTTGCTCGTTGAAAGCGATGAAGCCATTGGAAAGTTTTCCTGATGGGCCCAGGGAAGTGTAATACGTACTACCCAAGGAAGTTTCTAACTAAATCTACACGTTCATAGTGTGAATTGGCGTCTCTGATTTCTCTGGTTTGTGTTTTTACCCAAATATCGAATATCGAAATATCATTGACTAGTTCGCAGTTCCTGTTCTTGACTGAATCATTGAATGCATAAAGACTCATGAATGAACATAATATGAAGTGCTTCATTCAATCTGCTCCCTATGTTCCTAGTCCCTATATTGGCTATGTATCGAGGGTGAAGTACATAATTTGACCATATCCCCGCGGCCCTAATGCATAAATTGATCATCTCCACTCCGCACAAAGAGTAAAACTGAGGACAAGCCAAATGGAGATGATCAATTTATGCGCTTCCCCCTCGACATGAAAATTGTACACTCAAAAAAATGATTAGCCACAAACTCCGTCAACCAACTCCCGGCATCTTCCTTCACATCTCCGTGCCAGTTGCACTTTCTCCCCGTTTGTCTTCTTCCTTTCTGCTCTCCCCTTGTCCCCCTTCTCCGATTCCTTCACATTTCCTCGAACTTATTCAGTTGACATGACAGTGGGATCTTTTACCCACTGTCATGTGAAAAACTCGGCTAAGGATTGCGCTCACGGCTCACGGTGCTCATACTCATGAGACTCATGAGGTACGACAATGACAGGGAATACATAGAAGAGCTCCCACCGCCTATCCAAAATCCCGAGACCTAATTAAGATTCAAGCGTAGGGGTCATTCACAGGCATGTAAGGTCTCCGACAAGCAACGGGGGCAAAACGGAGGAATATCGTGACTTCGTGAGTACCTAACTCACTTCTCCATGTCATATCAAGCGATTCATGATGATTTTATAAGGGGCACAACCTGGGCGCGGGCGCTATATGTAAATATGTTTAGCACACTTCGTATTCGTAAGGATTTGCAATGTAATGCAATTGAAATACAGCTCAAGATGTTATTACTTGAGTGAATATACATAAATATTTTTTAGACTCAACTTATATCACTGAATGTACTTTGTCCGCTTTTAATCAGCCAGTATGGTTATTTGTAATGATTTTGCTCCTATTTTGTATTCGGATACGGTAAATTAGACGGATAGATTACAGTACGGCAACGTTAAGAAATTGAAGTTTATCAACATAAACATTTTGGATTCCGAGCGTTACTCCCAAAATTCGGGGTTTGGATTATATGCGGTTCATCAACTGCATCATAAGCCTCTCGGATTAAGGATTGCAGAATAATGAAACAGTAAATTCTACACTCCGATTAGGAATATGGAATAAGCCATAATCCAGTGATTAAATTCGCGTTTGACACGACTATGCCACACAATATTATACTCGCGTATGCAAACACATAAACATGGGGGTTAATATCTAATTATTCTTTATTTAACTGTCAAACGGGTGTCTCAAAATATATGGTTTCACAACCTGGCGAACCTGGACAAAAAAGTTCCAATCCTTTTTACGTTTTTAGAATAACAGTTGGTGGAAATTATATATTTTCCGTGTACGCGGCTGGTCACGCATACTAGTATTAAATAATAATTTTAGGGTTAGCGGCTGGGGTTAGGGTCAGTCCACCTAATGGTGACAGTTGCCCTAAAGGTGACAAACGTTTCTTGCAAGCACAACTTAGGAACAAATATTATTTTTTGTATGCAGCATTATTGACCCTGAGGTTATGCAGACATCCAATTATTTTTGGCGCGAAATTCGAATTCGCGCCAGAGAACGGCCAACTGCAAGTGCAATTTACTGCTCGATTAAACTCATCACTCATCGGTCTTTTCGTTTTACAAAATTTCAATTTTCCCCCCTGAGAATAGTTTCCACCAGAACCAGCTTATATTTGACGAATGCCACTCTGCAATTAATTGCTTTAATAATTGCTGTTTAGTTTTCACCCGAAACAAATTGTTAACTTTTAGAAAATATTTTGTGAAGCAAGATGAATTTTGCACATGCTCCCAAAGGTGACATATTTTCTGTTCCAAAAGGTGACCGTATGTTTTTCTCAGCCCCTACGCGATTTATTTAGCTACTAACATTTAACGTTGTAGCAGGACCTACGACAAGTAGAACGCCAGGGGAACCTCATAATTACTCACAGTGTCACAGTCATAAATAACTGAGGCTGTGTGATAAAATAATTCTTGTATTTTGGCTGTACAAGTATTCGTTTTTAGCTTTGCATTTTATTTTGGGGTGACTTTCAAATTGAACCATTCTACATTGTTAGAATGGTTTGCAACTACATAAAGCATCTGGAAAACCCGCATGAATTATAATATGAACACGTCTTCACCTTCAAAATCACCAACTGTCACCTTTAGGCAAATCGACGTTTTTGACTAACCAAATATTTTGATTTATTGCTCTGCTATACACAATCTGGAAGTTCTTGAAAACCATATAAACTTGTAGATGATATTTCAGTGCATTAGGATTTGAAAATAATTAAAAACTCTCGTGGGCAGATTTTGAGAAAAATGAATTTGTTTCCAAACTATGTCACCTTTAGGCGCACTCACCCTAGTACATAGTATATAGTAACCAGTAAACGACAGGTATGCAAGTTTGCTTCCAGTGCAATAGCCGATACTCTTCTCAACTGCTTAATTCGATCGTTTATTTCTTTTTATAAAGACGATCAGGACTCTAATAATCACACCAAATGAAATCAAACGTTTCTTTCATTCATTGTTCATGAAGAGGTTATCAAGTGTAAATTTTTAATTATTTTGCAAAACTTTTCTTTTAAAGGTCACAGTCATTGGAAGAGATCTAACATTTAAATCTTAACTATTCACACATATGTAATATTTACAGGCATAAAAATACAAATGTGTATGTTCGCACTCCATAGTTGCAGGCAGTAAAACTACTTAAACAATCTTTAAATTGTTAAAAGTAACGATTTCGCATTGTTACATTGATTTTAATTTTAATAATTTAAATAGCATACATATTTACTGATTTGATGATGACATACTCGTCCAACACTCGAGTGCATATTCGAAATGACTTGAGAAAAATAACTTAATCCTCGTCCTCTGCTTTATCAACTGGCTTCAAGGAGCCAAACACTTGCGAGGGAATCTGTACCTTTTCCACCTCCATGTCATGTTCGTCTTCTTCTGTACCTGTAGTGATAAAGAATAAGATTAGTGAAGTCACGAGTATCTTTCCTTATTTTACTGACAATACATTAACCTCCCCAAACTGTAAGACTGACAATAGTCAGAACCAAGGGTAATGAAGGGTGCTACGCACACTTTTATTACTAGCATGTTTTTTCTGCATTTTACTACATGTACGCCGACATTTACCACTTTATGTGAGTAGTGAATTGGAGAAGCAGAAAAAGTATCACTTATTACATTATCATTTATTACAGGCTGCTAAAAACTCTTTGAGTCTATGTACACTGACTGTAATGTATCCGGCACTCGTGGTACTCTACCCACGTGTTTTACGAATGGAGATGCAATGAACTGAATGAGCAAAAGACACTAACTATACTACTATGTTGTGTATCACGTATTACATCATTGTTCCTCCATCCACGTCCACACCTGGATATCCCGAAAACTCTGAATAAGTCTGGGTAATCAATACAAGGTTTTGCGGCTACGTCATAATTATTATTTGCAGGAAGGAATACAGTTTAACTGCAAATGAGCATTGAATACCTTTTTATTTACGGCTGTCTCTAATCTAATACGAATACATATAGTATCACACAACATGCGTGCCGAGGCTACGGATATATGCGAAATTAGCACGAAAAAAAACATTGCAACCAATATTCACGAAGAACAGTTTGCATCACAGTTAAAAGCGCAGGAGGACAATTTGTGAAAATTAGGCAGTGTAGAAAGCTGCTTCAGAAACAAACAAAAATTCTATCCGCGGTACGAAAGAACACATGCGTTTGCGACAACCTGTGTTCGTACAAATAAATAAAAGGACACGGCCATTTCACAGGTCGGTATGGAACGTCAGCCAATATCTTAATATATCTGTACATATATATACAACATTTTAGGTAAGGACTATTAAATATATTTGAGCCACCAGTTTAAGGTGTTTGAATACTCATTGTAAGAAAGGAGAATTGAGCTATGTCATCATGTGCACGCATCTTTCTGTTGTTCCGAAATTTTTTAACCTTAACCTTTTATTTTACGTGATCACACGTGAAGCACATTGGTACGTACACATGAGATGTGAATAAGTTTCGAAAGAACGTTCGTGGAGTCGTCGAGTCGTGGACATTGTCTGGAAAAAGCATATTTTGTTGAGCCGTCTGCTCCGCCTTGTTCGGTTAACAACCTCAGAAAAGTCCTTCACATTCATTTTCATTTCACAATCTCTCTTCAGTCACTATCTCAACAGCACGGGCAGTAGCAGTGAGGGTAGGGTACTGTGCGCTATAGACACATGTATGGATTGACATATGGATGGACACATGCACTGCACACATCTTACTCTACGTCATCACTCATCACACATTAAACTGGGACTTGATGTAAAGCTGAGCATTCTGGCGGTTCTGGTCTGGATGGAGTACGCACGTAAGTATTTGTGCGTCAGTCGCATATATATACTATAGACAAATTCCCTTGTACTAAAGATAGAACGTAGAAAATCTCGGTGTATGAACAGAATGCACTTATTCTCCTAAGCTACTCTAACAAGCCAGGATGGCCGAGTGGTCTAAGGCGTCGGACTTAAGTTCCGATCCTCGAAAGAGGGCGTGGGTTCGAACCCCACTTCTGGCAATTACTTTTTGCACTTACGGAATCTGATTTTAAGGAAACATTTTTATTTCTCTCGAATGCAGGGTTGAATAAAGTCCGGATAGTATTGATAAATGCCAGACCAGTGGAAAGAAACGGATTTTATTGGCCAATTTT
>JAQGBT010007527.1:0-10892 GCA_034698585.1 Disparrhopalites patrizii
GAAGAAAATAATTTTTAAAAAACATTAGCATTGATGAAGAAAATAATTTTTAAAAAACATTAGCATTGATGAAGAAAATAATTTTTTTTAAAACATTAGCATTGATGAAGATAATAATTTTTAAAAAACATTCGCATTGATGAAGAAAATAATTTTTAAAAAACATTAGCATGGATGAAGAAAATATGTCGTAAACAACTCATTTTTGAGACACAAACTATTTGTCTTAAAATCTAATTTTTTGAATGGAACCAATTTTAGAAACGGAAAATGTATTTTTTCAAACACTAATACCTATATTTGTAAAACAAAACAAGAGCCATTTTGTACGAATGGAGAATAACTTTGTCTAAATAACTTTTAAGCGAGAAAATAAACTTATTCTAAAAATACTAATTTTTGGGACAGAAAACATGTCCTCGAATAGACATTTTTGATTGCAAAAATATACCCCAAAACACGAGATTTGCAAAGAAAAATATTCCCTACAAACCGTTGCAGGAAAAATGTTTTATCTCATTTTTTTGGACGAGCAAAAAACTAGAAAAGAGCAGGTGTCATGAGAAATTCTATGGAAAGGAGTCCCGCGAAAGATTTCTGTCCCATATGGCGTGTGGTATGCAATAATAATAAGCAACAATTACTACACATGTCAAAAATGCTGACATCGCCAAGTTATTATGGATCTTAAGAAATTCCTCAGACACATGCACACACCCATTCATATACAATACACAGATATATGTATAACTCTTATATATATGTATGTACATATTTATACCTAATTGATTGGGTGTCCCACCACATTTTTTTGATTCTTACAAAAGAGCAATCAAGAGGACAAAAGGGATTCGATACAGTGTGTGACCCCCAAAAAATTGAGTGGTGCCAGACTGTCTCCCTCAAAAGCCTCTTCTCCGTATTTTTTAATGGAAACTTTCCCAAATAACTCACAACACAAGGACACTGTGAGGGATCAACACCGGAATGACACCAGGAATTTCCCACCCAAATAAAATACCCGGGATAGGAATTATATTTCCTTCTTATTACGTACCAGGAAAATTCTGGGGGGAAATACCTGAACAGATATTTTTACGGATATTTTTTTATATTAAATACACTTGTCAAAGGGGAACACATTAAAGATGGGGCACATGTCAGGGGGAAATGACAGGAGGAACTAGACACAAAAAATGTCCATAAAAAAGAGTGTAAAACGTTTAACAAGGAAAAGTGTACATATGTAAAGTCCATAATATATGTACCTATAACTCATGTATAGATATTAGATATACAGTTGTATGTAAAGTGTGTACTCCTATGATCACTTTCATATTACATTTCAAATATGCAAGGGTGAATTGACCACATTGATAATGTTCAAAGGGAGGAACAGCATATTTATGTATGATTATCAACGCGGAGGCTTTCTTTATAATGATACCGTACGCGTTCAATTGGGACTTGAGGCTATGAGCACAAGCTTTCGAGTCAATAATATTTTTATGGTAGTCATTTTATATGGGTTTACTACTACTACTGCTACTTTTACTATCGTAGACAATCTGTGTTACAATGGGCTTTTAACCCCTCTTTCCTCATAGGATGACCATCCTCTTTTGGTGTGAGCGCCCTGTCCACACTCGGTCAAGATGAACTTATTGAGCCGGAAATCGAGAAAGAGACGGAGAGCACCCAACAGAAAAGGGGGAAGGGAGACAGAGAGGAAAATACAGAATAAAGGTTGGCTAAAAAGGAATAGATTAAGGGGAAATAAAAGTTTTAGGGAAAGAGGAAGAACACTAATAGAACACTAGAAATGTGCATATAAATCTGTAGATAAAAAGGAACAGAAAATAGTAGAAGTGTAAATGCTGGTAAGAAGAAAATGGGAGAAATGCAAATGCAGATATAAATACAAGAGGAAAGAGATGAGGGAGAAAATTAAATGTAAATTGAATAAACAGGAGAAAGACAACAACAGAGAAAAGTAAATGTAAATAAAACATGCTAAAAAGAAAGCAAAAATAGAGAAAAGTAAGTGTAAATACAACTTAATAAATAGAAATATACATTGGAGAAAAGTAAAAAAAAAAAAAAAAAGAATAAAAAAAGAAGGAAATGGAGAAAGTAAATGTAAATAAAATTGAATGAAAATAAAAATTATGGAGAAAACTAAATGCAAATAAAGCGGAATAAAAAGAAAGAAAATTAAATGTACATAAAATACAATAAAAAGAAAGACAAAATGCAGAAAATTAAATGTAAATAAAATGCAATAAAAAGAAAGAGAAAATGGTGAAAATTAAATGTAAATAAAATACAATAAAAAGAAAGAGAAAATGGTGAAAATTAAATGTAAATAAAATACAATAAAAAGAAAGAGAAAATGGTGAAAATTAAATGTAAATAAAATACAATAAAAAGAAAGAGAAAATGGAGAAAATTCATGAAAGTTAAGGTGAAAGGAAATAAAGCTAGCTCAGAAAATGTAGAACAAAATAATACAAAACAATAAAAAGGGGAAAAAATAAAAAATGCAGAAAAGGAAATCATAAATAGAGAAAAAGAAGAGAAACTCCCAACAAGAATACGGTGGGGAAAAGGGCAAAGAGACGAAAGAGAAAATAGTACAAATAAATACAGAATAGGGAGAAAAAATAAGAGGAGCAACCAGAATATAAAAAGGAAAAGTTGAAAAGGAAAAATAGAGAAAAGATACAATTCAGACAGGAAAATTTGTGAAGGAAAAAAAGAGAAGGGATAGCAAAGATGGGAAATATAGAGAAATGTAAATATTCATGAGAGACGGACAAATATAAGGAGAAAGGCAGAATGTACAGAAGTAATCGCACAGAGGATAGACAATAATACTCTAATAAAGAGAGACAGTGAGAGGGAAGTACCCCAAAAAAGTAGGCCTCCTCAGGAATTTAATAAACTGTACATGCACACATTTCCCATCCATAATAATAATGGTAAGAAAAAAAATTGACGCCAGTGATTGGTCCACGCTATGTATACGCATTAGCAACAATAAGGATAAAAAAAATTTACATCTATAAAGGGCAATAAAAAAAATCGATCATGTCGTCTATACCATTTAGTGTGCAAAAAATCTGCACACATCCATTTGTTATGTACAACAAAGGGATACACAGAATAACAACACCAAGCCATTGTTCCTTCAACTACCGCTTCGAGCAATAGTGGCGAGTCCAAAAAGACTCCTTTTTTTTAAAATAATAATCCCTTACAACTACTGCATACAAGGACTGGATTGCCTTCTTTCATTTCCTGCTCCTTCCTTCCGGTTTCTTGTACTAATGCTCTCGAGAGAAAAAAATGTTATTGATGACCATGATCAATGATCGCATACATAAAAAAATATCCTATATGCAACATCTTTTTTTGATTTACTACGCCCACCCTCTTTTTATAACGGCTTTGCCCTGTATATATTACATTGTATATTTACAAATTAATATTACCCTTTTTTTTTTATTAAACTACTTGGGCTGGCCAATTCCAAGAACTTTCTTTTTATAAGACTCAAAAGGATGCCTGGAGCATCACCTAAAATGGCTAGTGTGGCCAATTTTTTTTTCTTTCCTGAACAATAAGCTATATTAATGGCTTGTGTAAGGAAATTAAAGGGGATGGATAAAGATCCTCCTGGTGTTTCTTCCTTCTCCTTCTCTCATCCATCTTTTTTCGTTATTTTTCTTTTTATTTCTCTTTATTTTTATCTGCAATTCCGTACCTTTATTTATGTTTGTTTCTCTCTCCATTTTTCTCTTCTTGCTCTTTATTTTTCTATCAATTTTTCGTTCTTTCTCCCTCCATTTTTTCTCTTTATGTCTCTATTTATTTTGTTCTTGTTATTTCTCTCTCTCCATTTTCTCTCCCAATTTCCCTCTTTTTATTTATTTATTTCTCTCTTCATTTTTCTCTCTTTCTCTCTTCATTTTTCTCTCTCTTTCTCTCTATTTTTCTCTTCATATATATTTCTTCTCCATTTTTCCCGGTATTTGTCTCTCCATTATCTCACTATTTTTCTCTCTCAATGTTTCTCCTGTTATTTCCCTCTCTCCATTTTTTCCCTGCCATTTCTCTTTCTCTCTCGATGTTTTTCCTATTATTTCTCTTTCTCTCTCACTCTCGATTTTTTTCTTGTTATTTCTCTCTCAATTTTTCTCTTGTTATTTCTCTCTCAATTTTCCTCCTGTTATTTCTCTCTCTCAATTTTTCTCGTTATTTCTCTCTCCATTTTCCTCTTTGTATTCATTTACTTCTCTCTCTATTTTTCTCTTTTTACATGAGCCTCACCTGCCCTCACAACGTGATTTTAATCTATACTATGTTTCTATAAGTACATACATCTCAGAAGTCAGGAGCTCATACAAACCGTTGGAACATCATTTATTAAAAAAATAATAACCGTATACCTGTACAGAACCATATGACATACGTATCTACGTAATTATGTATGTATAATGTACAGTAACTAGTAACACACACAAAGATTTGAACCTTTTCAAGGCAAAATATGAGCAAAGCATAAAAAAAATGCATTGCTGACGACAATTCTTCTTCTTTACACTTACAAATATCACATGATCTTTTTTTTCTTCAACCACGTTCTTCCCTCGGGTGTGTGCCAGTGCATTTAAAAAGCTCTCTTTCTCTCTCTCCTCGTTCATCCCTCAATGTTCCCTTGCACGCGCAATCCCCAATTTTTACGCAGGTAAGGAAGGTCTTCAACATTTCAGGTGAGGGAAGCACATTTAAACGTACGTTGAAACACAAAAGCCGCATGTAACCAGATATTCCGCATTTAACAGTTAATTCCTTCGTATTTACTCCTTTTTCTCCTACACACTGATATTACATTATATAAAATTCAATAATACTCAATTCATTCACCTTCCTTCCGGATCAATCCAGTTAATACCCACGTGATCGCTTTACCTTTCATCATCCCATCAAAAGCTTATCGGAATTTTCCGATGCCACCCTGATAATTTTTCCCTCTCACACTGAACGTGGGGGGCATTTGTAAATAACAGTTAAATACACTTTACAATCCATTCCTCCACAAAAGGAAGACAGAAAATATTTTCCTTATAATCCTTTCAAGAGACATTAAGACATGTCGGGAGCCTCCTGACATTTCCTTCTTTATCACGACCCTCTCAACCCTTTCCTTCCTCTCAATCACCATTTAATACCTTTAATGGCCACATTGGAGGATTACGAGATATGCAAATGAGGGCCTTTGACGTACATTCTATAAACCCTGGATTTATGAACGATATGCACAATAATGTGTACTGATGATGGTTGTCAAATAATAATTAATGGGTATAATTAAGGTACAAAAGAAAGATAAAGGAACCAAAGTTTACCATTTGCTATATTACTCTCGGCTATATTCTACCAAAGCAAAAACAAGAAGCGATCCCACAAAAGATTAAATCAGAGACGTACAACCTCACACAACGGATATTGACAAGAAAGGACAGAGAGACATGGGCAAAATGATGACCTATACATAATTATAATTATGTATATTTATGAGGACATATTACACAGCAAAATATAGCGGTAAAGGTCAAGGAACGTTAGCGTGGCGTGTCACAATTAAATATTTCCGGGGATTTCGTCGATGATCAGTAAATACTCATTTTTTAAATACTTCCTTATTATCCTTATTTTATTTTAAATACTTCCTTTTCTTTTAAAAAAAAATCAGGAAGGTTCAGGAAATCATATTTGGAGATGCACAAATGTCTTTTGATGGGGTCAAATGCACCATTTCGGGATGGGAAATTAATTTTTGCGGGAATTAATTGGTAATTATAAGCCATTACCAATACATTGTCTGAAGCACAATGCACCTGCCACACTTACAAGAGTATTTTGGACGGGAAATAATGCAAGCTTAAGCTTATGGTTGTAACACGTAGATTACACGGCGATTATGTGAATACTTTTTTGGGAAGATGTAAAAATGCATATTTACGAAGATGTAAATGCACATTGCGAAGATGTAAATCCAGATAGCGAAGTTGTACATACAAATCAGGAAGATGTATGCAGACATTGCGAAGATGTACTTATATGAGAAATACTTGGACAAAAAAGACAAAGAGAAAGCTGACAATAAAGGTCCAAGCCGAATTGGAAGCACGTGTGAATTTTGTTTTGTGTATTAAATGATAATTATTATTATTTTTGCCAAAAAAAAGAAGCGTTCAGCTGTGTGCTAATTTTTTCCCCTCAATTTTCTGTAATTTTTTTTTTTTTTTGGTAATTTGTTTTTTTTTGGATTAAGTACACGATTGATACTTACATTGTCGGAAGAGTCGCTTGTACTGTTGATATAAGCGGTATTCCTCGTGGCGGTGGTTCGATGTTCCCTGTCCGTCGTATTCCCATAGGGTCTTTCGGGGTCACTTTTACCATGATGTTGCTGTTGTTGCTGTTGGTGTTGCTGTTGGGCGGTGGACGCCGAATACTTGCTCGAATGTGGGCCAGCCATTCCGTCGGCGGTTACATGGTCCCCCGGATCTTTTTTGAACCGGTACGATGATGAGGTGGTGGAGGATGATGTGGAGGAAAGTGGTGATGATGAGGAGGTCTGGCTGGTAATTGTCGAGAGTTTCGGTTGAGGTGGTGGAGTGGGAACTTTTTTTTTTAGATTGTAACGAATAGAGAGGGAGAGGGACGGGGATAATAAAAAATCCCAAAAAATTATTAGGTTTTTTGCCTTTTCTTGGCTCTATCTTATGTACTATTTTCTTACGTTTGTAAAGAGACCTAAAAATCGCATTTTAAAGCCTATACTACTGCCTTATTAGCCTTATTAAGACTGCATAAAGTGCATAGTGCATAATATGGCTGTATCTATAACCTATATCTATGGTCTATTATTTCCGGTTTTACTTTAAAGCTTTTGCCCATGCTTTGCATTGCATTTTTGCTGGTGGCATTATTTTTAGGATATAGTTTATATTTAATTTTTTCAGAATAAAATTATTGATAAGCCTTAAATTAAAATGCCTTGCCATGTGCATTGTTGCAATGAAAGCAATATTATGAATCAATAATGATTACAATTGTAGATTAAAATTAAAAATTAATTTCATTCAATAAAAATCATAATTTTTGTCCTTAAATAAAATGAAACAAACGGAATGTTTTTGAACGACCAGAATTCCTTATTATTTTTTCCTTTTTTCCCGGATGGGCCATTGCGACTTGACGCATCCTTGCAATTATATTATAATTTTAATTAATTAATATTGTATTGTAAGATTTTCAAATAAAATATTAATATTTTATTTATTTTATTTAATGACAAAAAATTACAGTTTCATTTTTTTTTTTTTTTTGCTTTTCCGCTTGCTTAAGGCTCCAAGTCTGAAAGTGTATCCATCCCAAATTCTAACTGATATTATCTTCTCTTGAAAAATGGCTCTAAAATAATTGCTTAATTATTGTAATTGGTCCATTTAACATTTTTAACTTAACCAAAGAAATTTATAGGCATTTACTTTGTTTTTGCATTCTTGGATTTAGACGGAAGTCTCCAGGTAAAACTTCCATGTGTTGGAATTTTGCAAATACCTTCAATAATTTTCACAGTTCCGAAGGCGGTTCAGCTACTGATTAGGTGATTAACATTTGAATAAAATGATTTGTGAGGTCATTCAAGGTCATAGTTTAGCATGACTTATAACACAACGTGGTTGCTAAGCTCTGCTGTGGTCTTAAATTTTTGCCAAACTATACTTGTATTACATACGAAATACAGATTATTGGTTTTTATTGTCTATACCACATTTTCCAATCAAAAGTAAGACATTGCAGTCAGACATTGCACAGTGAGACAAGCCATGAGCACAATGTCCTGACCTTCCCTAATTTCTGGGAGTAAAGGGGTATTTACCCATAAATACACATACGGTATTATCAATGTAAAAAATTGTATTGACATTTACAGGCAAAAAGTGAGGCTTGAAAAAACGCTTAAATGAGTGTAAAAGGTTAGCAGTGTAAAAACTCAGTAAATTTTACAGACCTCCGTCACTCATACAAAATATAATATGCGGTTTGGATGCAAATGTAAACAAAAAATTGGTTTAAACTGGTTTCGAAACTGAGAAATTACCGTCCAATCATCGTATGTAAATGCCATTTTATCCAAACAATAGTGACCTATTCACATAACGAAATTGCGCAACAATAAAATGCCTCATCTAAAATGTCTGTACAAAACGGAGAAAATAGCATTTAACCCCAAAAAAATGTTTGACTTAGAAGTGGCTAATGTAATGACGATAAATTCAAGTAAATCAATCTTTTCCCCCAAATTAAATTGGCTTGTAGACTCAAGGTCATTCATTAATGGAATTTGTTTAATGAGCTTATGGGACTCTCATGAGGATATAATGATCAAGACTGCTTGAAGGTTACCCCATAAAGGGGCTTTTATCCAAGTTAATCGATATCCATTGGAAAGGTAAACATAAAAAAAAAACGCTATCACTTGATTCTGTTTACTAACCTTTCCCCTTTCCATTTAATACAGATAATTCTCTCCTTTCAATATAGTATAATCCCTAATCCTTATCCCTATATTATTTACTTTGTCCTGGTTCTCGTATTATGTACACAGCATGGATTATTCGATTATTCCTGTCGGGGGAATTTTAGCCTTAAGTTGCACTTTGCAATTTGCCACTACCCACCTGTGCGTCATCATAAAATGATTCTAAGCCTCCCGTTTTTGACCATGCAATTTCTGCATTTGTACAGGAAATTGCATAAACGTATACGTTGAGGGGCATCGAGGAAGCATTTTATGAATGAATGAACGTTGATCTCTGAACATGCCGAAAGAGGGCATTGGCAGGGCTCTTTGGAGATGTGAGGTTGCTTATGCCTTTTAAATATGCACATTTAAGCGCATTTAGGTATGCATTTAGCCACTTTTTCATCAATTGCAGCCAGCAAAAATCTTTTATAGTGTATCTAATTGTAAGAACAAAAAATTTAATTTTAATAAATAGTTTAAATATATTAGGAGGATGGATGGATACCTTTCAGACTTTTTAAGCTTTTACAAAAGGGAAGCATAATTTCAGATCATGAGCAGGCTGTAATAATTTTGTTGTCCTATTCTAATTTAATTCTTTAAGTTATAGTCCATGTTTTTTTACAAACTATTTCTTAACTATTTCTTTTCTTTAGCTTAATTCTTGTTTTTTTTACAGTTAACCCTCAGTTAACTTTTCTCTATTTTCAAATTAATTATTCTCACTTTTTTCAAATTAGTTATTCTCACTTTTTTCAAATTAGCTATTCTCACTTTTTTCAAATTAGTTATTCTCACTTTTCTCAAATTAATTATTCTCTCTTTTTTCCAATTAATTATTCTCACTTTTTCGAAATTAATTATTCTCACTTTTTCGAAATTAATTATTCTCTCTTTTTCCAAATTAACTATTTCATTACTTTCAAATTGGTTATGCTTTTTTTTCAAGCTAATTATTTCTCCTTTTTGGAATCAATTAGTTCACCGTTCCTGAAATTATTTCCTCAGTTTTTCAAGTCAATTTGTACTATTTTTTCAAATTAACAACATTTTTGACTTTTTAGGAATTAATTTATTCTATTTTGCTCCAGAAAAAAAAACAAATTAAATGCAATTGCGACAAGCTTACAAAAACGCTTTAAAATAGTCTTTCAAAAATAGAGCACGCTCAAAGGAGAAATTAGTGCCTTCTTATTACGTAAATAACCGGATGTGAATATACGAAAGTGTCACTACTTTGCCTATAGAAATAGCTACATATTATTATATATACTATACCGTTTTGAATTTAAGATTGAAAATAAGATGAATTAAAAATTTAAATTTAAATAAATTAAAAAATCTCTACATATAATAATAAGTACTAAGTACAATAGGAGAGCAATTAAAAACAGGAATAAAAAAAATATTTAATTGTACGAACCCCTTGAACTGCCGGTGGAAGAAGAATTATTGGTTGAAGGAGGAGGTGGAGGAGACGAATTTTTGGCTTCCCCCGCCGTCGCCGTCGATGAAATCCCCTCATTATTAATATTACTATTCTGATTCTGATTAACCCTCTTCGGTGGGCTCAAGGTCACCGTCACAGACGTGTAGGGAGAAGGTGACCGGGATTTCGCACTCCCCACAACCATTTTATTCCCTCCATGATCCCCTCCTTGTCCAGGACCAGCTGACTCTCCAGGAGGATTCTCCGTGATGATAATCGCCTTCAACATCGGCTTCTTCCTCGTAATCACCACATTCGCATTCGTATCCGCCCCTCCCTCTCCCCCTCCTCCCCCTCCCAACTTCGGCTTGCTCTTCAAGAGGGCGGAGGGGACCGTCACGGTGGGGGTGGGGGAGGAGGAGGACACTTCCGGGGAGGCTCCCAAGGATGTCCCAGAACCCCTCAGCTTCTGATTCTTCGGGTTATTCACACGGAAATCAAAGGATTCGGAAACACTTTCATCACTCTCATCATCATTCTCCTTTTTCCTGTTCTGCCCGCCGCGAGTCGAGGGGATCGTGCTACTACTACTACTATTACTAATCGGATTCCCATTAGAGTCCTTGTCTCCCAGCACAATCGTCGTCGATGTCGTCGATGGGGACAGGGTCGGGGATGACGTGAGGGCATTTTCACCCGAAGAAAGGACAGTATTTCCCCTCGAAGACGCATTATGAGCCGTCGAAATACCGTTATTCTTCGTCCAAGATTCATTATTAGCCGTCGAAATACCGTTATTCTTCGTCGAAATGGCAGTATTTGCCGTCGAAATTGTATTATTAGCCGTCGAAATGGCGT
>JAQGBT010007528.1:0-10892 GCA_034698585.1 Disparrhopalites patrizii
CAAAGAGAGAGAAAAGAAAGAAGGGAAGAGAAAAAATAAGAGAAGAGGCAAAGAGAGAGAAAAGAAAGAAGGGAAGAGAAAAAATAAGAGAAGAGGCAAAGAGAGAGAAAAGAAAGAAGGGAAGACAAAAAATAAGAGAAGAGGCAAAGAGAGAGAAAAGAAAGAAGGGAAGAGAAAAAATAAGAGAAAAATAAGGAAAGAGGGAGACATAAAAAGAAGGAAAAAGTCGAAAAATACAAATAAGGAGACGCAGGAAACAGCAAAAGTGAAAGCGTTAGAGAAATAGTAAATACTGGGAAGTAAACATATACAAAATGATAGAGACAAAATGAAGCGGAGATACAGAATAGAGAATTAAGAGAGGATGAGTCGCCGAATCTCCATAAATTCCTTCAGATCTTCCGTTAACCTCAACTGTAAAACTGGTGAAGAGTAAAGCGTAGTGTCGAACTCGTCTCTCTCTCTCTCTCTCGCTCTTTCTCTCTCTCTCGCTCTTCCTCTCTCTCTCTCGCTCTCTATTCTTAAATCGCGATCTACAGCCGGGTTCTTTGGCGCTCATCTCCTTCCTCGCCATCTCCATACACTGGCGTTTCTCCGCACCTTCTTCCTCCTTAATCTATTCCTGTACGATGCTCTTGACTTTCTCGTACACACACATACACAATTCCGCACCTATGCACACCCGAATTAATACGAGAGTTGCCTGACTTTAAAATCTCTAGTCACTCCCCTTATACGACTGTGTGAGGAGCGAGAAAAGAAGCTTTCCTCACAAATTATATTTATGAACGGCTTCAGAAAAGGAATCGTTAGTAGTCCGGGAAAAGTTTGACGACGAGGACGGACGTGAATAAAAAAAGGAAGAAAAAAGAGGGACTAAAAAAAAAGTACAGGGAAGAGTGAAATGGAATTAAATAGAAGTCTCCAATTCTTCCTCCTTTTGACATATTTCTTTTACATCCTTCACTTTGTCAACGGTGCTCTCATCTTCCTCCGAGCACTAAACAGACGCCTGGTGGCTGCTGGACTTCTCCCTGATTGAATATGTAATATATGGGCCACACTTAAAAGCCTATTTTCTACCCCTTACTTTGATTTTCCTTTTTGCAAGATAATCTCATTATAATACTCTACTAATAAAGGATAAAAAGGAATACGAAGAATTCGGGGAATAAAGGTTAATGCTACGAAGGATTTCAATCTTCCAGCTACTAAAAGAATTACCATATCGTACTTTTCGGGGGACATTTTATACATGGTTTAAGTGACACATATGAGAGACTCGCCGAGTGAAAGAGAGAGAGAGAGAAACACCGAGAAAAAGAAAGAGATAGCGAAAGGCTCCGTGATTGAGTCTGTAACTTAGGATTTTTTTTTCATCGTGTTCAAATGTAAATTAAGTGGGAGAGTGTCGCAAGGAGATTCGGTTTCAGCTCTCACATTTCTCCCATTTCAAACCGAGATCCTCCTCTCTCTCCATGGGAATTTCCCCTCCCCCTCCGTTTTGGTGTTGAGCCGGATGGTGCTCCTTGTGTTGTCGCTCCTTCTGGTTCCGCCTGCCTCCTCCCGTGTGAATATTTGGTGGTTGGGGAGGAGGATGTGTGGTAAACGCTTTTTTTAACCCTCCTTCTCCTTTTTTCATAAAAAGTCCGGTCCAACGATGTTGATTTCATTGCCAGTAACATTGGATGGAGTGCTGGTGGTGGCAGTGGTAACACAAGTCTTTTTTTAGGCTCCAACAACCAGCTCATATCGGTAAAAGAGGAAGAAGTGAATGTTTTTTTTTCTATGGAGAACAGTTAAATTTGGGATAGGCAGATGTATTTCCATCGGGTGTATCACTTCACTTGCACGGGTACATTTCTCTTCCTTTTTTTTTTTACTGGAGGATTTTAAGGGATGGAGTGGAAAGGTTTATCGTCAATGTCTTCCCTTCTACTTTTTTTTGGTAAATCACTGCCTTTCTAAAATTGGCGCTAATGAAGACATGTTCCAGATCTCCCTTTCCAAATAAGACCGGGAGTTAAAGATAGGTCCTAATAAGGTAGTTTCCCATTCACACAGCCGGCAAGGGAGCGTTTGTCAGATACTCGCTGTCATTTTTTTCATGGAGGATGTGTTGAGGAAAGGGGAATTCCTCTGCTCAATTTCGGTGTCATTTTTGTATGGGAATGTGCGAGGAAATAAGAGGAAATTAGTGAAGGAGAGAGACACAACAAGGAGAGAGAGAGAAGAATAAACGGATTGGAAGAGTGAAAAGGAAGCGACACGTACGAGAAGAACGACCGACGAAAGAGCCAAAAATTGAAGGAAAGGAGAAAGAAAGAGAAAGCAAGAAAAAGGAGAAAGAGAGAAAAAGAAGGGAAAAGGAGAAAATGAAAGGAAAAGGAGAAAATGAGAGAAAAAGAAAGGAAAAGGAGAAAATGAGAGAAAAAGAAAGGAAAATGACAAAATGAGAGAAAAAGAAAGGAAAAGGAGAAAATGAGAGAAAGAAAGGAAAAGGAGAAAATGAGAGAAAGAAAGGAAAAGGAGAAAATGAGAGAAAAAGAAAGGAAAGTGACAAAATTAGAGAAAAAGAAAGGAAAAGGAGAAAGTGAGAGGAAAAGAATAGAAAAGGAGAAAGAGGCAGCGCCAAGCGAGAGAAGGAAGAGACAATTGCAATTAAACAACGACAGATAAATAAAAAAGTGAGATAGAATCAGAAGTGAAGAGACAGACAAAATAGGAGAAAGTGTATCTACAAAAACCAGAGAGGCAAAGAGCATTGCAGAGAAGAGATTAGGCAAGAGATTTGAAACGGCAGAGTAAAGGCCAACCCTCACAAAATAGAAACACACCACGAAATATTGCCAGAATCTCGGCTACTCCAATTAAAAGGGCAGAGACGCAGAAACACAAGAGATTCAAAAGTGACAATCAAAGGTTACAAGTGAAGCATAAACCCCGAGGTTACTGGCACGGCAATGATGATAATACTCATTACGTCTACAAGTATACAAGCATTCACACTAAACGAAAAAAAAAAACATCATCATCTGCCACCTTTCCAAGAAAAAAAATCTGCACAGTGCAAAAATTCTTGAACCAGCCAAAGAACATGTCTTTTCTCTCCCTTGTATGTATTTATCCTTCAGATTATTTCCCAGGTTTTAGCAAGGAAGCATATTTCTTGCATTTTAAAATAAAATAGCAGTAGTCAGTCAGTCATTCACTTTTTTTTTGCAAAAAAGTTGGCAGTGCTTTAGAAAAAAATAGTTCATTAACTCCCTTCATTTAGACCTCTTTGCTCTTTCTCTCTTCTACTCTCTTTCCGAGCTTTTAAACTCATCTGTCTGTCTGCCTTTGCCAGAATCACCCGTGGAACTTTCAGTTATGCCGGCTTTATCACAATACTCGGGCGGGAGACGGGAGTTTTTTTTTTCAAAAAACAAAACAAATAATACATCTTGCAAATAAAGAACAAATTAATTCCTTGTGGGACCTTTTCGTGTAGAGGGCAACTGCGGAGTAATAACAATCTGACTGACAGTCTGCATTTTGATGTCCAAAGTGACTCACCTCCCGCCTGGCATGAGCTAACCCTTGTTTTTCCTCCTGCATTGAACAAACATGAAAATGAGTATTTAAATACTTTTAAGAGGTAATTAAATAGGAAAAATCATAATAAATACCTCCGTCCCCACGTCATCCCCTGCTAAATAGATTGAGCAATGTTGAGCCCAGATAATCTCATCAGCACAGGAGATAACACTTGCCGTGTGTGCTTACTTACCCACAAAATCAATTATCTCATTACAGTTTACCCTTGTGGGAAAATGCGCTCATAACAATTATAAAATTACGCTCTCCCCTCACTCAAACGATTGTGTATCACCTCCAAAAGAGTTGCGGACGTATTTCCTGAGGCTATTTTTTTGGCTATCCATTTTTGGCTCTATAGTTTTATCATTTGTCACCACACATAATCATAGCACTTCTACAGATAATAAAAAAAAGGTACAAATGAAGGGGAGGATCGGTGGGTTGAAGGAAATGGGTTGAGAAATGAGTTCACATGCAGTACACAAATTACTTTGGTCAGAGGCACATGTCCATCACAGGACTTCAAAGGCAATCATCCTTCCGCTCCATACTTGAGCAACCAAAAAGTGCTTGTGGGAGCGGCAGTGGGATCATAAATTATTGGGAAACTAGATTTTTGTCTAGAGATCCTAAAGGAGAATAAAATAAATAGGGTTTCAATTAATTTGTTTTCCCTGTAGAAGTCAAGCGGCGACTTGTTCCTCGTATAAATATGGTGAGAAATCATTTGGGACAACAGGGGCAACACATTATAATTTGTAACGGACATTTTCGCGCAAAGGCAGTGATACATAATTATATGTATAGCTATACCTCGTACATTTAACACGTATAAGGATACGGAGAAGATCGAGTTACCGGGATAAATTATTAGGGGAGGAGATTCGGAGCTTCGAAGAGAAAGAAACGGTGAGAAAACAGGGAAAGTCAGAGATCGGAAAGAGAGAGGGAACGGAGAAATAGAGAGAAGAAAGGAGAAAAATAAAGGACAGAAGAAACGGAAAAAATTGAAAGCATAATAGAAGAAACGATAGAATAAATACGCAAAATAGAGGGAAAGAGGGAGAAACAGCAAAACAGAGGGAAATCGAGACCAAACAAAGGAGAAGGGAAAAAAGAAGCAGTGGGAAAGTAGAGAGAAAAATCAGAGGAAAAGAAAAAGAGAGTCTGAGGAAAATGAAGGACAAAATCATCAAAGGGAGAAATAAAAAGCGTGAGAGAGACCAAAACTACGAAAGCAAAAAGAAATAAAAAGGAGTGCAAGGTATAATGAAAGAAAAAGGCTAAAAAGAGAAAACAGGCAGAAGGAGAAAAAGGAGCGAATGGCAAAAATAGAGAGAAACAAAATTAAAAAAGTGTCATAAATCTGTCAAATGTCGTGTTTGTGCCTACCTAATTTATTTTTTTGCATTTAATCTTATTTTGTTCTTTTATGTTTCCCATTACACAGGCGGCTAACGGTCTCGCCCCAGGAAACAGATTCCAGAGCCGTCGTCATCCACAGCCTCAAGAGCACAATGGTCATCTCGAGGAGAGTGAGGAGCATTCTCGAGTGGACGTAGCCTCAAGTTCACCCTCCACAAATGGACATGACAGTATCTTGAGACATTATCATTACCTGCCCAGTAACAACCACCACTCTATCAACGGTCATCATCAGCAGCAGCAACAACAATATCAACAACAGCAACAGTATCTGCAGGAGCTTCAGCAGCATCAACAATATCTCAATGGACAATTAATATTAAAGCCCACGTCCTCCTTCACGAACCTCTCCTCGACGCCAAGTCCGAACGGCTACTCCCAGTACTACTACAATAATAATAACATTGTCTACAATGGAAGCCTGAATGACCTCAGTTTCATCATGAGCAACAGTAAGAGCGTGTCCCTTCCGGGACGGTACAACAACCGGGGATTCCGGGAGACATTTGTCTCGGCGCAGACGCCTTCACCCCTCGCCACAAATGGCTCCAGTCCAAGCCGGACAATTTCCTTGGCCAAGAACTCCCCGGAGCCGCCCATCAAGGAGGGGAAAGAATCAGGGAAAAAATGGACGTTCGGGTCCTTTTTCAAGCGGAATAAATCCCAGAAGAATAACTCTAATCCGTCTGCAAGTGGAAGCCCCACATTAATCCCGCCCTCCGCCCTACCGGCGCACTTGACCCGGAGCGAGCGCTTCATCACGACCCACCCAAATCCTGTGCCGAAGCCTGCCAGGACCAACCTGGAGTTTTCCAGTGAGCTTTCTAGTACCGAAGATGAACACAAACAGTCTCAGGTGGTTCAGCCCGCCATCAAGCAGCCGCCGTTGCCTAAGCAGAACTTCCTGGCGCGGAAGCTGTCCAAGAGGAAGGAGAAGAAGGAGCAAAGTAAGGATGACAACGGGTTTTTGAGGGTCCCACTTCAGAATGGGAGGCGGGTGGGTTCCAGTCCCGACTCCCTCAACACGGGGCAGGCTCCGTGGACGCCCTGGCAGGGTTGGGAGCAGACGAAGAAGCCGACGTTGACCCCGAATTATTCCTCCAGCTCCATCGAAGGATCCACCAAGAATTCAATCAAGGCCGCCCGGGAGGCGGTAAAAGCCCGGGCCGTGGCCCGGAGAGAATCCTTCCTCTGCAGTTCCAGCTCCGAGGAGGATAACGGGAGCTCCCTCCAAGGATCCCATTCATCCTTGGGATCCCGGAATGCTCAGCGCCGGAAGCGGGTGAGTCGTCCCGAATTAGTTCGGGCCTCCCCATTGGCTCATCAGCAGGATCGGCCTAATGACCAACAGCCACCGTCTCCCCGGTGGGAGGCTCGGATCGTGTACACGGGGGAGACCATGGAGCTAGATGAGCCCGTCGTGATTCGTTTGCCCTACAGTAGCAACGGGAGCAATGGGGCGTCCTCCGGGTATCATAATCCCCACCATCACCTTCATCATCCGGGTTACGGTTCGGATCAGCTGTTAACCAGCAGTGGGTTACAAGTCCCTCTAGTCATCCCCAACCACCCCAGTCCCTACCCCCCGGAAGACCGAACGTATGCGAACCTTCCCCAGGTCACTGTGGGGTCACATCGGCAAAGTCCCTACATTATGGCACCTCCACCTCCTCCCCGGGAGGTTCGCCCTCCCAATTTCTACAGACCAGTCTCCTGCTCCTACCTGGACTCCTACAAACAATTTGATACGAATGGCCTACCTCAGTACCGGGACCAGTTTAATCCGGAAACGCAGCCCTTCCCTTACTACCCCAATAACTACCAAATAAAAACTTCCCAGCCCCTGCCCGACCTGGATAATGGCTACGACAATGTCTCCGGGATCGTTCAGTCCCGGGGCGTGGCCAAAGCCCTGTACCATAACGATAGTAGCCATGAATTAGCCACCAATAAAAGCTATTCATCCTCCCCCCATCCTCCCCCGGGGGGTGCTCCTCCTAGACAGCTCCATTCTTACAGGTCACCCAGTGAGCCCCCGGAAATGAAGACATCTGCACAGAAGGTCATCGCCCCGCCCCGAAACGCCCAGACTCCGGGGATCGAGAAACAACAAATTCAGCATCAACCACTGGCACCAGTCTCGAAATTGGGCTTTCCCGTTCGGAGGCTGATGGAGGCCCACAAATTACCCGCCACCCAAAGTCCCGTCCACATGCGGGCATCCGAATTCTGGAGGAAGAAGGAGCAAGAATTAGGAGTGGCTGGATTTAATCCGAATCATAGGAAGCTCTTAACTCGGATCCGGTCGGCGGATAGTTCCCCCGTGCCAAACGTGAGAAGTGCTAGTAACAGCAGCGCAAATGGGACCAGAGCCTCACCCAGCAATAATGGCCAGACTAATCATGCCAATAATGAACATTCAAACGAATCCATTAGCTCTCTCAGTAGCTTCTCCACGGATGCACCCAGCCCTCAGTGGATGCAGGGGAGCACTGGAGGAGGTCGCAACTCGAACAATTCGAATGCCAGTAGTAATAAATTCCCATTGAGGCCTCAAACGCTTATCCTGAGCGGGAAACAACAGGGGGTCCTCAAAAATCCGGGATTGAGCGCAGTCGAGAGGTTAAAACGGCCTCCATCGCAACAGTCAAATCAGAGTGGTAAGCAGCAGCCGCCAGATGATGCTAAATCGGAGAAAGAAAATGGAGATTCCTCAGTTGCTCACACTCCCACGCCATCTACGCCGAGGAGTAACAAAAGTTCTGGAAAGAACCTGGAAGATGCGCTAAACGAGCTGGAGGACATGTATAAGAGCCTTCGACTCTCCGACGAAGACCTTCTGGATCGGGCTGAGCGCCGGGACTTGCCCACACCACATCAGGAGCTGAGAAATGCACCAATGAGCAACAATTACATATCCCCTCCTGGGTCATTCGAGTCCTTGACCTCTCCGATCCCCGGAAGCTTGGGCTCCTCATCTATCTTCGGAAGCGAAACCAAACTTCGTACCCGAGCTCCGCCCCTCAGAAGATCCGCCATGCCGGACACAGTGAATGATGACATGGCCAAAAGGAAGTACGAGCAGTCTTCAGAGGTCATCCCGAATGACCCCAGGAAAGTCGTGAGTCAGTCGGGGTCGTATATGGTCCTATCCCCCGCATTTTCTCCTCCCGCCTCCCCGGTGCCATTTGACCCCCTTGGATTCGACGACCCCGACATCATCGAGGATGACGTCACCTTCCGACATTACAAGCAAGCGAATGCCAACAGAATCTTGGATCCACAGCCGCTCTTCGGTATCCCCCTGGGCCCCCTGGCGGCGGCGCCGGCCAGTGATTATTTGCACGCCGAGCCCAAGGAGAAGTTCCGACCCATTTTCCGACACACCAAGCGCCCGGATGTGGTCAAGGACGACATTGCCTTCCGGAACCTCCGCAAGGACCTCACGCCCGACGGTTCCAACAAAGACTGGACCCCCCGATTATTCCCCAGCAAGTGTGATTCCATTTACCCGGAAAGGCCAAGCGGGAAAAAATTGCGAGCTATTCGTTCCTTGTCTGCCAATATTTCCCATTTAATTCCATTCAAAGAGTCCATAGTGAACTGTGAAGTTGGGAAATGGAATAGTTTCACGGATCTGAATGGTCAGCAGTCGCCTCGGGCGAGCACGTACATGCATCCCAGTTGGGTGGATGAAATCGAGAAGATTCAGCAAGCCGCCACGAGCACTGAAACGCTCGCTGCCAATGAGAGACTAGTCAGGAAGATGAGGGAAGCGAGTCCAGGTGGTCTCAATTATGATTCCAGTGACAGTGGCAAGATCCGTCGTCCCTGGACCGACATCCTTCTGGAGAGCTTTGAGAAGGAAAAACTGGAACTTGAGAGGTTGAATGCTGAAAAAGCGGCCTTGACTGAGGAGGATCAGCAGGAGGATCACGTGGAGGAGCTTCGGGAAGAGGCAGAGGGGGAGGAGGATAAGCCGGACGTACGGGAAGAAGCTTTAGTGAAAAGGGAGGATTATAATCAATGTAATAAATCATCCTTGACAACGTCTGCCAGTGCAGCCACTCTAGATTCAAGTAGCAGTCCAAATATAAAGAGCACAACAGATGAAAATCTCTCTTCCTCTCCAAAATTATCTTCCTCGTCAGCGATTGAGACTGCCGTTGAGGCTGCCGTTGCTGCCACCTCAGCTTACAAGCCTGAAATAAAACCCACACCCAGACGAAATCGCTCCTTAAAAAACACAGCCACGACGACGACGGACAACGGTGGAGGGGAACCCAAAAGTCCAGTTTTCACGCCTCTTCCACCACCCAGAAAAGTCCATCAAATTCACTTGGACAGCTTCGGGAAGGCGGAGCAGGAGAAGACGGAACGTGAGGAGGCAGACAAGAATACTGATGCCTCCATCGTGGATGTCCCCCTCACACCAACCAAGGGTGAGGCGGAGCTGAATGAGCTCATTGATGCATTGGTACGTGATGCGAACAGCTGCGATGTCATGTCAGACAGATGTCAGCGAAATGTCATGTCAGAAGAGGCTCCCAAAATGGACAGGGCAAGCACGGATCCATCAACTCGGGAAGTGACAAGTGTAAGTCCCGCAAAAACCGGGAGGGGTAAGAACGGCTCGGGCAAGAAATCACATCAAGGGTCCAAGAAATGGGAATTCGGGGACAAATCCGCAAGCTCCGATTCCCTCTCGGATCTTCTGGATGCTGCGCAGAATAAGCAATTCCCCACCACCCGGATCGTGGGGGAGAAAAAGAAGCGGAAGAAGTCCTTGACCAAAACCGGAGAAAAACCTTCCGAGGGGCCTCAATCCTCCATCGGAACCTCAGTGACACCGGAAGAGCCTCAACCCTCGGCGGGAGCCTCAGTGAGGCCTAAGGAGCCTCAGAAATCTGTAAAAGAGCCTCAGGCCGCGTTAAAAAGCTCATCCTCATTGGCTGAGGGGACAGAAAAAGAAAGTAATAATGTACAGAGAAAGACTAGGGAGGACATGGCGGTAGATGGTGGAGGGAAAGCTACTACTACTACTAAATCTAGTAAAGGTGAGGCCTGCTGTCTTGATGACGTTGAAGGTATCAATGACAATTCTCCTTTGGGTTGGCTGTCACAGTGGAGTGGTGTGTTCCTCATTGCTTGCTATGTCATTGCTTTCACCCAATCCGTTCCTAATCTGGAGATTATCCCCGCTTTTGGACTTCTCGTGGCTGTTCTTGTCTTCTTGGCTAGTGTTCTGTAAAAACAAAATCATTATGAGACTCTCTGCCAGTTTTTTCGGTCTGGTTTAGCCATTTTGTAGGCCCTTTGCCATTCCAGTTTTTTTTTTTTGACTTTGTGGCCATAATAACACAGTATTTTCTTATTTCCCTTTTACCCCACTGATTTTTGCAACCAGTTTTTTTTATTACACTCTTTCCATATGCTCTCTTTCCCCCTGCGTATACTCTGATGTCACTAATCCGTTTTGTGCCACATGGGCACAATAAATCTCTTGCGAATAACGATTTAACTGCCAAAGAATTTTGTCAATCTTATGAATAAGTTGTGCTCATTCCTTTAACAGTATTTTTTGTCCTATTAAGGATTCCATTCTCTCCCCAAAGTCACAACCTTTTTTTTTTGGAAAAATTTAAATTCTATCTACATTGCACTGTGTTGATGGTTTTTTTAAAGCTTTTATTTTATTTTTTGCTGTGGAGATTTTTATTGCCCTGTCACAAACCATTTCTTTGTACTTGACTTTATTTGGTGAAATCTTTTATTACATGGTGATGTCCGTGTGGTTCTCGTTCAATACGTAGTAAATTTTTGTCGTCTTCCCGTACAACTGTGCCTTTCCAAGTAACCTGCACAATAATAGCAATAATATGGAA
>JAQGBT010007529.1:0-10890 GCA_034698585.1 Disparrhopalites patrizii
ATTTTCTTGTATCTTCACTGTTTTTCTTGTATTTTATTTTCTTGTATCTTCACTGTTTTTCTTGTATTTTATTTTCTAGTATTTTATTTTATTTTATTTTCTTGTATTTTATTTTATTTTCTTGTATTTTATTTTATTTTATTTTATTTTCTTGTATTTTATTTTATTTTATTTTATTTTCTTGTATTTTCTCTTATTTTCTCTGTTTTTCTTATATTTTCTCTGTTTTTCCTGTATTTATCATCCTCCTTCGATTTTATTTCTGGCTATTCGTGTGCTCTCTTTTGCCTGATTTTCTTCGTGCTATTTCTGGTGTTATCTTTCTTTTGTCTGATTTGCTTTGTACTTTCCTTCTCGCATTATTTCCCTTCCAAACTGTTTTGGAATATCTGTACAAAATTCCATAGCAATCAGTGGTTGTGGCAGGAAATATAATTCTTCCAAATGTATTGAATTTATCCCCTCATCAGTTCTAGTTTGCGAATTCGGGAAATGGGACTTGAGGAAATTCTTCGAGGAGAATAAGGACCGTAGTCTTCTGGAGAAATACATGGACCAAGCCTTTTATCGCTTTATCAACGGTCCTCCCCGAGAGAAGTACCCCGAAGGCGATATCGGAGATGGCACTGTCGTCCTTGCGGATTTGGACCATTTCAACGTACGCCAGGTTGCGTCTGTGGAAAGTGCGTTCCAAATTTGAAATTTAAAATATTCTCCTATACATTTTAATTGGCGCAAGAAATTTCCTAATTAATTATATGCAAAACAAAATCTGTGTTATTTTTTTTGTAACGTTTTATATTATTGATTATTTCAGCTTTCACGTTTATCCTGGGACTCGTGAGCAAATTACGGGAGTTACAAAAGCACTTCGCATATGGGATATTTTTTAATTGTGAGTGCCATATTTTATTTTATTTAAAATTTCGCGTTACACAAATGACTAAATACAAGTGGGAGCAATAATTAAAAATTAAAAATTAGCATTTAATTAAAAGTTTTTTAATTTTGTTTTTTAAAATATTCCTATTTACTATCTTTTCAGTGAATTTTGTGGCGGAACAAGCCTATTCCGTAGCTAGGCCGTTGTTAGGCAGCGTGGTCGAGAAAGTAGAAGTGCATGGTACGAATTCCGCCAAATGGATCCCTCGACTTCTCCGAGTCATACCATCCGAGCAACTCCCACCGTGGTATGGAGGTAGCAAGCAAAATTTTAAACCTGTGGCCGTCTATGGGTGATATTGCTGATATATGACAATATGCCAAAGCAAGGTTGCACAGAACTGGCAAGCAATTTAACCAGCAAAATTTGTAATTTTTTCTTATACCAGTATTTTGTACATAGCAATAGTTTATATCCATTTTTTTGACAAAAACTCCCACTGAAATATTTTTTATCATGTTAAACACATCTAAGTTTTTATGTATACGTACAATAAAAGACGAACATCAAAAACGAAATTTATCTGTGTACTATATAACATCCAGAGAGAATACTTGACTATTCAATTTCAATTTGGGCTGAACTGGAACATGACGACAGTGTAGGTGATGACGGCACTCACGATCTGCGAGACAAATTCCACGTACGAAGTCATTGTAAAATTTTCATTTTAATTTTTTGTTGATTTTTTTGTATCGAAAGCAATATTACCGACGTAATGGTGGTGCGATTCACCGTAAAAAATCCACATGCTGAAAGATCAAAGTTGAGCGTGGAGGCAACTTGCTTCAGGTACAGAATCTTTTCCCCATCCACTGAGCACGTGTAGGGCAAACACACGATCTTTGTCTGCAAGTTCTTGCCCTGAACAAAAAATGTGCACGTGTCACTATCAAAAAAATATTATATTGGCATAAAACACGTTTAGTTTTCATGGATTTAGGATTGGTTTGGATGGAATAGAATTTTGTAAAAATATAAACTGCTGCAATTAAAGGCTGGCCTAATGTGCAAATGTCTGATTATTATAGTTTGTGAGAATGCTTAAAAATTTTGTTGGATGTACAATACAAACTTGATCAAAGACAATCCGAATTTTCGTAAACGTCATATCACATTTGCTAAACAAATTCTACCTCTTTTTTAATTCACGGGTCAGATTGGTGATTTGTTGCATCAAATAAATGCATACAATTTTTTATTAGTAATTATTTGCAACAATATTCTAGATATTTGATCAATTCGTCCGAATTTTTTTATTGCTATTTGTTGCAATATTATTTCAAAATCCATAACTTTGCTGCATTAATCAGTCGGCGTATTAGTTATAGTATTTGTCCAGCCATTTTACTGAATATTCCAAACATTATGTTGGGATTGCCAGGAATTTGGATAGATTTTCCAGAAATGTTGTTAAAAGTGCCAGGAACTTTGATGAATTTGCCACAAATTCGGCTAAATATGCCTTACGTTTGGATAAACTGGCACAAATTTGGATGAATATGCCAGACAGGCTAATTGTAAGTCAGGCCAGAAATTATGTTAAGTTTGCTTGTTAATTAATTTGTCATAGTACGAAATTGTTGCCATAATAATTCAGAAATTTGCTCTTATTATTAGAAGTCAGGAGATAGACGAGTTTTTCGAAATTAACAAAAAAACACATTAGAATACTTAAAAATTATAATGACCACTTTGACAGTAATTCATGACAGTCATAATTTTTTTGCATCGTCAATTCTTAGAATAAGCATAATATTTGTTTACAAAAAACTCAAATTGCATAAGTTCCAGCAAATACATACATATATATTATATTTCATATGCATATACGAGTATATGCTACAAAAACTTACCTGTTGACGTAGCTGCTCCCCCACGCCCACGAACGCCAGTATCTCCAGCAAGACCAGGAAAAATAGGACCATAATGGGCACCTCATACGTGCCCCTCTCAAATATCTCCGTCACACCCACGAATCCATGAAAGAAAAAGACGAGAAAGCAGGAGATGATAGTATTCACTGACAATTGTATGAACACAATGTACTTGCTGGCACCAGCAAAATCCATGAAAATTTCCTTCACCAGCATAATACCATGGTGGGCTTCCTTCAGCAACGTCGATACGCTCGATTCTTCCATTCTTCCAAAGTTCCCAAGTTTACGCATTTTGGCTTTGTCAGATATCTGAAAAATTTTTGGAGCAGTTGCCAGTTCCTTGCTCACATCATCCAAAATTTGGGTGACCAACTGGATGCGTCCGACCAGGCCATGACCAAAGACGACCACGAAATATTGTCCCAAGATCCTTGCCATTTCCGTACAGCCGAGGCATACCACCATAATCACGGCTGCCAATCGGTCATCATTCACCATTAAGCGGGTCAAGGGAGGAAATTTCGCCACCAGAGCGCGGGCGTCGCGAAATCCAAAATGGAAATAGTCCAGGGAAAGTTGGTAGCAGGAAACGGTCATTATCACGACATGCGCAATGGAGGCCATTATAATGAAGAGGCCTCTCTTAGAAGGAATTATCCAGGAACATTTTTTCTTCTTCTGGTCCATGTTTACAAGGAAACGAGAATCAAACAGGGATAGCTTTATCCAAGTCTCAATGATCGGCCTTAGAGTGAAGAACCAGGTGAAGTAGCAAAGTTGAGATCGAATGGCCACCATGGAAATGAAGACCACGGCAAGCTTCCCAAAGTTGTCCGAAGAAGCTCTGGTGGCCATCCATATCAGAATTGCTACCAAGGACTCCGTTCCAAGGATTATGTAAGCGATTCCCAGGACAAGTGCCCACAGGAAATTTAGAGATAGAAACCGGAATTCCAGATCTGGATGAGTGCTCACACGAAATGGGAATAGTCCAAAAATTGTCAAGATAAAGAATGCAAACTTACTGGTAAAACAACCCATTGTTACAATCAAAGGATTTTGTTGGGTCCAAATTTAAATTAAAAATTATTGCTACATTAATTAGAGCACAATATTTTCCATGTAAACCTAGGATTTTAATATTTTGATTTTCTATAGTTATATTAGAGAATAACACACATGAGTGGGCGATTTATCAAACAGGTGAATTAGATGGTTTCACAAAAAGCAAAATTTTAATGAATGCGTAACTTAGCTTGATTTGCAAACTTTACCATTTAATTTGTCACCAATTATGATACAAATTTTATTTTTAATGAATTCACCATGAACGTTTATGTCAAACGTTTCTGAAAATTGTTTGCCACCAGTGAATGAATATGTTTTTCCAAAGGAAAACTGAAACATTGGTTTTGCCTTCTTTTAGCAGGCATTTTCAAATGCATAATCTCTTTCACTTTCAAATTTGTATTGTACAATGTTTCGAATATAGTTTGCACTTTCAACAACTCTGTAGTAACATTCTTTGCAGAAATTTCTTTTATTTCGCTTAAAACAATGTATGTATAATTCATACGTATGTACGTAAATACTGGCACTATATACAGAAATAACAGAAACATGTAGCTTTGACTCTACACAACGACCATTTTTTGCTGAAGTGAATAAAATGAATGCTATCTGTATAGAGAGAATTGAAGGAAATACAATGGATGTTATATACTAAATTCCTGTTAAGAACCAATCAATAATATACAATTGATACTTTCCTCATCTTATGTCCTTTGAACCTTTTCACAAATTATGTTTACATTACGAGGTAAAAATAGTCCAACTAATGAAATTACTTACAATATATTTGAATGAGTTTTCTCATTTTAAATTTTAATGCAGAATAATATTTAAATAGTATTTGAAATATATTTTTAGTACACAGGAAGGTAAAACAATACAAAGGACCCGGTTCAAAGGAGCCATCGACATAAAAAATGTCCCTTAATGAATTAACAATAAAATTCGGTGTCAAACTGTTCTGAAAACTTACTGCCTCCAGCGAATACGTATGTTTTTTCAGAGGCTATAAATGTACACTGTATATCCTGAAGCATGAAGAACAAAAATTGTTAAATCCATTTACAAGCATGGTAAAATATGACTAAAACATGGCTTGGCATTACAAATGTGCTCCTGCCGAACTGCGCAAGCGCCTATATGGCCATCCTGGGCGTGAGACGGTGAATTCGGCGCGAAAAATGTTCAAATCAATCGTGATTGGCACCGGCCCAGATTCCCTGTAACTTAATTGGTTTCGACGGTAGTCCAAATTCAAGTTGAATTGCATTTTCAGGGGAGTTCCGCTTTTGAAATCACCCGTTCCTGAAATAATAAATGTAGAAAGTACATTATGTACATGTATTTAATGTATACCATACAGAATTTTATTCCGAATATAATTTTAAATCCATAGCGCAAATGTGTACATCCATAGCGAAATTTTTAAGCTAGTACATCGTTTGTTAACATAATTATTGAAGTGAAAGTCACATGCAGGATGCAGCACAATGGCTAAAATTAATCGAAGTTTAGAGTCAGAGAGGTCCATGTGAATTAGAATTTAAGTAATAAGTAATAATATACATATACATAATACATACAACGAGAAGCCGCCTATTTAATGATGTATCGGCAGAACACATATATGGACATACGAAATACATACAGCAGAATAATCAGAAGGTAATGATATTCTTGGTGCATGTAGACGCCTTTAAAGTCAATGCTGATCGTTTGACTTAGCAAAAGTGAAAATTGACTTTATTATATATAAACCTGCAATAATAAAATACATATATGCATACAAATATGATTACAAGCCAAAGCAAATAAGATTTTCAATAAATGTGCAAGTAAATTATCTATTTATTTTGTGGATATTTATTTGATCGTCAAATCAAGAAATCAACATAGCCATTATAGGGAAAACAGGAAAATTGTAATTAAATAAAAATGAACATTAAGGCGTCAAAACATGGGCTGGAATTCCAGTTTTGAAATAACTTGGCCGCAATCATTATAGGATCTCGTCTATGTAGGAAACGATAAAAGAACTAGATTGGTAGAGACACTACATTGTCCTTTCTTTGAAATGTCCTGTGATTATCCTAGCAACCTGTAGATACAAAATATAACAAAATTAATTTGTAATTACAAATTCTCATTCACAAATTTGTACAGCTTCCATTGAGTATACGCTGGAAATGCGACATGACTTACTAATGCACCAGCCGCAGCAGCATTTTGGACCGCAAGCCAGAACAACTTCCCCGGATCGGACTTTGCTCTCTGGCACCAGATTGACTCCAATAACGTCCTTCAAGCCCGTTTGCAAGAAGTCGGAGAAAGCTGGATCATCCACGTTCTTGAACTGGCATGCCGCTGCTAATTTTAGAAACAAAAATCAAAATTAGATTTGTTGAAAGAAAATTTTTGAAAAAAAATTTGGTCATATTTCTTTTTATTAAATGTAGTTTTTTCTGTATTAGAAATCACGAAATGCTACAAAAATTATTGCTGTATTATTTTTACGTTTGGCGTTAATTTTTTTTACCTTGAACAACGGCGTCGGATGCTGGGACGGCATCACTCTGGCTGAGGACAGCCAGGAAGCACACGGCAACGAAAGCGATAGCAACCTTCATATTGAACTCGGGATAAAATGTGAAGCTAACAACAAATGGAAAAATGGAAAACTCGAAATAAAGTGGAAATTGTGAGCGACTTTTGTATCGTTCTACCTCGTTTCTCTGAATCTGAAAGCTGAATACAAATCTAGAGGATTTTCTTCCAGAATTTATACCAAATTTTCTGCTCATCTCCTCCATTGCTATTAGTAATCTCTTGAAAAGATGCTTATTTCAATTCTAGATTCAATGACAAATTTCCTGGAAATCATCTGTTGCAAAATCCCTGTGATAATCAGGAACCAACGTCAATCTATTTTTATATTAAACGCCATTTCCGATATAGGCAACGGTGTTTGATATAAAAATGAATTGAAATATGTAGACTATAAATGTACTATAAATGTATTAGTACACTTATTCATGCGCATATTCACTGATTGGATTTTGACATTAATATGATTACTAATGACAACGTGTGGCAGATTATTTTCTACAATATTCCTGTTTTACAAAGATAATTTATTTCTAAGTACTTCCCCATTTTGATGCATACGCACCTTTTGGTAAACAACATAAAATTTTGCATCAGAGTACGGCCGATCCTTTATAATTGATATTTCGCTGACGTCCAATACTGCTATCTTGACATATTCATGAGAAAAACGTCGTTTTTGCCGATGTGTGTAAAGAGGCGGCAGGTTCCTGTGTAACATTATTCAGCTTTTTAGAATTGTGGAAAAATTCACATTGCAGGTGTGCCAATTCCCGAGAACTTTTAATCGAAGCTGAGATTAGTGGATATATCAATTAATTATGCGGATTCCGGGTGACTAAACTTTCTGAGTAGTTCCTCATAAATTTATTATTGTTACCGATACTATAGTTTTCATATAATGAAATTATCCCGAACATTTCCTTATACGGTCGGAGTTGCCATTATTATTGCGTTCTATTTAATCTCTTGAAAAGGTGTGGACGTCAACTCATGAATCACTCAGTAATTCCTCAGAATTAATCAAATCGCTGGAAACATCAGGTTAATATGACTTGGTGACATTTTTATTAAACTTAAATGTAACAAGTGTGTATATTTACTAACTTTTCCGTGTTTGTTTTGTGAGAATATGCACTTCGATTGAATGTATAATTATGCGCTTCAACACGGTCAGTTTACCTTGTCGTGGGCACTTTTGGATTACGTCCATTACTCCTATCTTGACGTGTTCGTTGGAAATACAGATGTATCTCTTTATCACTTGTCGCTCATATACTTCATTGTGTAAACATTCAGCAAAAATAGTAAACAAACTATTGTTTTATTCCATTAAATATATATGCACATACATTACATGCATTGCTTTGTTATTGTTTCAAATATTCATTTTTTAGGCTACTGGCGTCACATTATATTTCGTCCACAGTACATAATACGAATATGTAAACGTATCTTATGTCCATGCTTACATATATGTAAATACGTACTACACATATATATGCTCTCCATATAATTGTAGATGGAACTCCCTGGAATTGTAGAAATGTATGATAAAATTTGCCATTTCGCGGGGGTCAAGACATGGTCATTTGTAATTTGTTTCGAGATTATTTGAGCTGATTCCAGTTAATTTTAAATTTTAATTCCAATTATCCAATTAAGTACAAAGATTCCACCCCACCAAACGTTTTGAGTGGTTGGTTCCTTCCAAATTCATTAATATAATGGACGGCTGATCACAACAAATCTATTGAGAAAACCATTTTGACAATGAAGGACTTTAAGTCATTCATGCCTGACTGTAAATTCATTAAAAAATCAATGGTGTCTAAATTTTTCAAGGTAATTCGTTCAGAAGTGCATATAAAACCTCATGTTTATTTCACAATAAAATACAAAGGCGAATACATTTCATAGAAAACCTACGGAATTTCTGTAATGCTCACACATAACAAAATTTAACATTAAAAAACAAAACGGAAACAATAAAATCAACAAAACGACAATAACAATTGCTTAGCCAAAGCGCGTAAATGAATCTGAACAATATGTGGCGTCCGTTGTTCGATATCTGATCCAGGACATGACTCGCTGCACCCGCGTGAATACCTGCGGGAAGCCCAGAGGACAATCCTGGATGCCAAAGGAGACAATTCCAATCTATGGAAAAGGCACGCATATTAAATAAAAATTTTAACAAGGTGTTTCAAAATTTTATCATAGGAAAAGAATATGTGATACGAAAAATACTTACTTGTTGATAAACATTAGGCATGCCCTGTTTGCTTACAACCAGAGGGCCACCAGAGTCGCCGTTGCAAATGGAGGAATCTTCTTGGGACATTGCACAAATCATTCTCGAAGTAATTGTAAGCGGAGCAGCATCGGCTTGGTTGAACATTTCCTGACATACTGGCTGCGGTAATATTTGTAGCTATGTACGAAAAAAACAATACGTTCAAAGGTTGAAGGAAAGATTTTAAAAAAATGTTCAAAATTTTCTCCATTTGAAAACATTATATGAAGAAAAACATGTACCGCCTCGCCTATATATACCATATTATACCATATACGTATTTACGTATACATATGTATACCTACCATTGTTTGGAGAAGAGAATTGGAAGTTGAACTATCATTTCCTCCCATGGTTAGTCCCCATCCTGGGATAGTTGCCACATCCGAGTCAAAGGGATTCCCAGTTTGTCCCAAGCACACGGGAAGGACATTTGGATTAATGTTAATGCTGCTTGCCAATTTAACCAGGCCGACGTCATAATCGGGGACAGATCCATTTCTGTGTCAATTGACGGAGAAAACATATAATTTTTAAATGTAATTTTAATATTAATTTTGGTATTAGTTTTAATATAAATTTCAGTATTAATTTTAGTATTAATTTTGGTATTAGCTTTAATATAAATTTCAGTATTAATTTTAGTATTAATTTTAGTACATATTAGTTTTAATATAAATTTCAGTATTAATTTTAGTATTAATTTTAGTACATATTAGTTTTAATATAAATTTCAGCATTAATTTTTGTAATAGTTGTATGTAAATTTCAGTATTAATTTTAGTATTAATTTTAGTATTAGTTTTAATATAAATTTCAGTATTAATTTTTGTAATAGTTGTATGTAAATTTCAGCATTAATTTTTGTAATAGTTGTATGTAAATTTCAGCATTAATTTTAGTATTACATACAGTGGAGCCTCTCTATAACAACACTGAAGGGAATGGAGAAAGATATTGCTGCAGGGAAAAGTTGTTATATAGACCATAAAATATGTACTTTACATGTACGAAGGGCGGAAAAAATAATGTTGTTATAGAGAAATGTTGTTATTAAGAGACTTGTTATACGGAGACTCCACTGTAGTTTTAATATAAATTTTGGTATTAATTTGAATATTAATTTTAGTATTAATTAATTTTTATATTGATTTTAGTATTAATTAATTTTTATATTTATTTTAGTATTAATTAATTTTTATATTGATTTTAGTATTAATTAATTTTTATATTGATTTTAGTATTAATTAATTTTTGTATTGATTTTAGTATTAATTAATTTTTATATTGATTTTAGTATTAATTTAATTTTTAGTTTTCCTATGCGGGATCTGGCGTGTTTCATAAAAAACATTCTCAACAAAATTCGTACTTAATCTACACGTACACATATAATGGATGGAGTGCCACGGATTCCACTTGCACAACTTGGCGACTGGCTGCTGGGGTCCCATTAATATTGTTGTCCCCCACGATGACCCGTAAGGTCGTGTTCGCCAGTGATACATTGTTCGGAAAATCTTCCAGGCAATGCGCAGCCGTGAGGATGTAGCGGTCGTTGATAATGCTGCCACCGCAGAAAAGGTTAAAGGTCTCGTTCATCTCGTTCATCCCGTTCATCCCGTTCATCCCGTTCATCCCGTTCATCCCGTTCATCTATTTAAAACGGTCGTTAATGCATTGGAACAATTCTGTACTAGGGTAAAGGTTGATATTGTGGGCACTTTTTTGCTACCTTTTTTTTCCGTTTTTTTATTGTGTTTGAAGTAAGTACATATTTTTGAGAAGAGATTCTAATTTTAAGCATATACAGCTCTAAACGCCAAAATATTTAATACAATTGTTCTCGCTGTTTTCGTTAGAAAATAAGGAAATTAAGCTGGTCAAGTTTACACCTGAAAGGCAACTGAAAACCTTTAATTTCCTGAATTTACAATTCTATATGTATTGGTCGCCAATAAATAATGAATAATATGGATAGGGACTTGCCTTCTTAATTTTACATACAGTCGACTGTCGCTATAACAGCACCCTATAAAGCATCAAATTTTGCTTGTTATTGCGAAAAACTGTTATAGAGAACAGACATTTCT
>JAQGBT010007530.1:0-10889 GCA_034698585.1 Disparrhopalites patrizii
TAATAAATTATTTTCCTCCATCTGGACCCGGATTGTAATATGTAATCTGCGCTTGACATCCCAGTCACAGTATTAACGGTGTATTATAATTAAAAGAGGACAATCAAAATTTTAATTTGGTTTCAGAATCAAATGAACAAACATGTTTAGAGATCCGGATCCGGGTACCACAATTAAAGGTCACAAGTCACTGCAGTTGACTGGGTTAGAGCCGCAATAAAGGTATGAAAACCTTTTGTGTACTACCATTCTCGACTCAGAGCTTTCTGCGCTCTTACAATTTTAGATGAATAATGGGGGTAAGCTGCAAACTGTCCACGTTCACACCTACATGTAAATAAGTATGTTATTCGTTTCGTATATTATACTTAAATTATAAGTCGTGTTTATCAGTATCATCTACAGGATGGAAGTAGGAAGTAACAATGGGTAAAAATAGGAATACGACGGTAAAAATATTTCAACGCATGTAGTTCTAGTTTCAAATTCCTTCATGAGGTTGACACCAGTGCTGTTGCCATTTTAAATCAGGTCTGAGACAATCAAATTCGTTATAAGTACTGTGGTTACATAAGGCACAATTATTTCCAGAGTAAGGAAATCGGTGTATACACAACCTTCGACGTCGCCTAATCAATAGAGTTAATGACAGTGCTTATAAAATCGGTAATAAAGCAGTGACAAGTGTACTATTGTCACGCATGCTGCTTTGTGTATGAACAATGACTATTGCGTAATGGTTCTTTTATCGCATTTTACTCCAGGTATGTCCCATTTGCTCAGAATACCTTCACTATATAAATACAACAAATTGATTACACTAAATGGCGTTTGGTAGCTTGATGTTCGGAAGGATGACAGTGCGGGAGAAAAAGCTTGATGTTCTTTGCTGGACCTTCGCTATCTTATTTTGTAATTTCATGGTGATTGAAAGATGCATTGAGTGCTCCAAAGGATAACCACAGACCGCAAATGGTTGACCAATTTTTTTTTCAAAAAGTTATACGCTTTCAATAACATTGTTACCTCTTCTTTAAGTAGAAGAAGGATGATTTAGTTGCTGTTATTCATGTGCAGGTAAAACAGAATGCTCATT
The DNA here is from genome assembly GCA_034698585.1 of Disparrhopalites patrizii. NCBI lineage: Eukaryota > Metazoa > Arthropoda > Collembola > Symphypleona > Sminthuridae > Disparrhopalites > Disparrhopalites patrizii. Next base: position 1,097 of record JAQGBT010007530.1, read on the forward strand.
GTTGCAAATTTTCGCTTAGAGGCTGCTGTTAATGCGTGGAAAATTTAGTATTCATGTATTATTGCTAAAATTAATAGTCACATTCTGTATGTACTATTTACAAGGTGGTCAACAGTTGGTCGACTTTTACAGATAAGCTCCCGCGTAATAAAAATGCGAACATCAGCTCATGGTTATTCTTTGTCGTAGTTGGTATTGCTAATCTCGAATCTCTTTTGTGTGAACAATCTCGGGAGAAACGTAATTTGTGGTTTTTCATTGTATGTTACAAATTGTTGTATCGAATACTTAGTTTATCATGCTCGCTTCTAATGTAGGTCTAAGTCATCGGATAATAGTCTTAATGCATTTAAAGCGTCTGTGTAGTTTTTCCATGCCATTCATGGTAGATAATATGGCCTACACTGGCAGTGGAAGAGATTTCCGTAAAATTGCCCTGTAGTTTTCGAGGGCATATGACTTAAGTCTTTCATTACAAAAATTGACACCAAAGTTTTGTCGCTTGAGACGGTTGTCATTTGTCATTATATTTTATTTCCCACTGTAGTCTTCTGTTTTCCTCGTGCTTGTCATGTGTACGATACAGGTGCAAATCTGCGGATTAGGTATCTAATGTCAGGAGGAAACGGAAAGAAATCACTGTCTCACACCTTTGTATTTTATATTTATGGAGTCAGCCAATAGCTTTAACATTTTTTGAAATATTGTAATAAAAATATACGTACTATGCAGTTTGTGGTTTACAGAATTGCAGTGAAGCACTATACTTAGTATGTTACATCATGCAAGAACATGTTGGCACCTCCCGTGAGTCACTTTTTATCTTCATCTTTGTTCTTCCACACTCCAGGTTATTAATACCGACTGGTACCCAGTGGGAAAAAATGAGAAATATGTTGCATGAGGACAAATACAATGGTGTATTGGCAACGTGACACATGTCGAAGACGAAGCGTCAGATTTTAATGGGATCTAACACAGAATAGCTCTGCGGGTAGCAAGCATTACGTATCACCTATGTATGCCAGGGCTACAGAATAATTCACATCAGCATCAGGGATGCTTGATTTTTAATTATTGCGGTTTCAAGTGTTTGTAGCTCTTCCACTTGTGCAAGTTAGATCCATATTTTTAATTTAATTATTGTTAGTCAAGGACGCTCAAATTCTACCTTAGTATTCAGTATTTACTGAAATGCTGGTGTAATACCAATCTTTGCATTACGCACTTTCATTTCCCCTGAAGGCCTTAACCATAGTCATGACACATGAGATTCCCCATGAAGAGTCGGAGAAGGAAAAAGAAGTTCATCATTTCACTGTCGTCTTGCAAACAAATTACTGCTCCAAATTAGAGGTTTCGCAAGTCCACGTTAAATTGTTGTTCTTGCATTCGGATAGTCATTAGGAAATTTATTGCAGAATTTTTTATTTTTTTACGAACCTATATAGTAAAAGTTGAGATGAGAAAAAGATGAACTAAATACTAAGTCTGTATATTTTTAGCACCAACAAGATTAAAAAGATCACATTACCCCATCACAGAAACAACTGAATAAAAAGAAGTTGTGTTTATATAATATTAACTAGCATCAGTAGTGTGCATTCAAAAGTTCATCCAATTCTAGCACTGTGTAACCGTTATCTAACTATGTGCTTGTCACATTCATGCGTAAAATAGATAAATTCGGAGGACATAAGTGATTAACTGGACTGATATCTGTCGAGGTTAAGCCCCATACAAAATATGCTTGTAAACTTTGAATTTCATGAATAGTTATGTGGTTATGTCTAGTCGTCCAGCGTCCAATGTGAACTCTAATATACCACTATTAAAAGATGCATTCCATTTTTAATAAGCAACCTGGATGTACGAACATATTTCCCGTATACAGTGTGCAAGTTCTCACGTATACCTAAAGAAAAAAATACTGGTTGCGCAATTTTTTATGCCATTTATCGTTCCATTTGAACGAAAATTTTATTTTCGCACAATTTTATGAATGTCTGCTTTCACGCCGAAGTAAGTTCCTAACACTAACTAGCATGCGGAAGGGATCTCACGCTCACACTACAAGTCCCATGTGATCACAAACATATTTATAAAGGATGAGGACCTCGAAAAGCGAGGGAAGACGATAATAAGCTGTGGAATTTTACCTAGCTAGAACTTAATTATTTTTATTAAAAATAAAAACAGTTAATGTCGCAGCAGCAACAATTCCAAAATTGCGACGACGTGTTCAACATATGTGGATTGTATGAATTATTCTCTCGAAAATCGTGTCGAATTCGGAAATAATTACCTCGAAACAGGATCAATTGCACCTTGCAACTAGGAGTAATAGTTAAACGCTTGTAATTCCACGTGGAAATGCATTAAGTATACATAATGTATGTTTAGAAATAACAATGTAATATCTGCTTGCTTGTCAACAGTTTTCAGTTTGTTTGTAATAATATGTATATATAATATATACCTATGTATGTGTATAAAGAAACTTGCCCTGACTTTGAAGCACGTAGTACGTCGAATTTCTCCGCTGATGCGTTGTAGTAAATGTCAACCAACATTTAGTAAGTAATCGTTGATGTAATAATGTTTGTGGTGCGTCAAAAACCAAAATGCAACCACGTATTTTTATGGTGCAGTTTGGGCTAACCATACCCGGTGGTGCGTGTCAATGGAGAGCAATAAGTTGGGCGGCCCAACTTTCCCTCAAGTGTACATAACTACGCAAGGCCTTAAGCAACAATCACGTACAAGTTATGAATTCATGAAATAACTCAAATGTGCTCCATATTATTGGTTTTTTTTAAATCGTTTTGAAATACTTTATTTCTTTTCCCACTTATGTGCTTACTGGTATTATCGTTACAAACGTGATCATAATGTAAATAATAATATTCAGGAATTAAGGAATGATGCATTTGAGTAAAAATGCTGTAATACTGTATGTAATAATACAAGTGTAAAGTGTAGGATTACACAAATCAATTTCCACTAATAAAAAAATAATTCTGGTTACAATCAAGATAATTTAACCATTTACAAGCTTCTGCTTACGCCTTTTTTTTTTTTTTACTAGTAATATACATGTATATTGTAATTCCGTAAAAAAGGTGAGAGGAGGAAGTGGTAGGTAACAGAATAGAGATAAATCTTTTTATATATTATTTTTTTCAAGTATAGATTAAACTACATCCGCCTTGTACATAAAATTACTTGTTTCTACAAGCATGCATTGAGTAATTCTGGTGATCTTTCTTTCTTTCTTTTTGCAATTTATACATAATAATATTTCAGCCAAATGGTTTTGACTAGAGCCCACCAGAATTGTCACAGAAGCTGCGAATGTGAAAATAAAGTACCCCGTTCACTTTGAAGTAATAGGCGACACGTCGCCCAAAGTTTGAAAAAACAAAATTAGTTTTAATACGCCATTGAAATATCGGAATAAAGGTAAAAAAGGTGTGACTGTAAAAATTCGAGCGTATACATACATAGGTTTGCGAAGAATTTTAAAACCTTCTGTTCAGTGAAGAAGAAAATTGTGACATAAAAGGGTGGAAGGACGAAAGAGAAAATAAGCTAATACTGTGGTGATTGATATTGGGGACAAGTGAGACATGTATTTGAGTCTTACTTTAGTAGGCTCCATAACCTCCACCTCCGCCGCCGCCGCCGCCACCAAATCCACCTCCACCAAACCCACCACCTCCTCCTCCAGAACCTCCGTATCCGCCGTAACCACCGCTTCCTCCGGAACCTCCAGACCCTCCTGACCCTCCATAGCCGCCGTGGCGATGCTGGTTCCCGTATCCGCTGTGGGTATTGTGGTGCTTACCATGATTTTGATGATGGTGGTGTGCTCCTTGGTTTCCGTACTTACTATTGTGTCCGTGGTGACCTTTTTGACCATGGTTGGAATTGTGACCCTGGAGAAAAAATATTTGTGCGTAGAATAACGTATAGTTGAAAACATTAGTATACGGAGTCAACGGAGAAAACTTCCTTTTACATATTCAAACCCGCAGTTGGAACGGCAGTCCTTACCTTTTCTGCGTCACTATGATGACCATTATTATGATATCCCTGGTTGCCGTGATGCGAGTTTTGATGACCTGAATTATGATGTCCTCCGTAATGTTTTTTACCATTGTGCTCATTATGGTGATGACCGTGGTCTCCATGTCTGGCATGGTGCCCTTCGGAATGGTAGTCATCGTAGAAGTGGTTGTTTTTACTGTACTCATCCTACAATACCAATACTTTTTTTTCATGTTCTATTCAAGTATTTTCAGACTTTGCAACTTCCTGTAGTAAGACAAGCTCCCCGACTGAGAACTACTACGAATAGTGTACCTTGTGATAAACATTTCTAAAGCCCTTGGTGCTGTGACCTTTCCTGTGACGTCCATTCTGTCCGTATTTGGCTCCCTTATTCGCCCGGCTCCCATATTGTCTACTACCATGATGCTGAGCACCATTTTTATGACTCTTTTGGTGACCACCTGTTGATTGCATGAAAAGTATTAAAAAAAATTGCCTTGCACTCCTATTGTAATTTGACTCTCATTCTGCCGACGGGTCTTGTCAGCGGAAAGAGTAGTAAAAATGATGAGTCTGTCGTAATGTCATTGTAATTACCAGAACTTCCGTGGTGACCCTTCTTCTGTGCTCGATTGTGATGACCAGAATTACCTTTGTTGTAACCGTGATTACTGTGGTGGCCTGCGGGACAGAAAGCGAGTTTTACGAAATTTGCGAAAAAAACAAATGATAGGACTAGTGGGAATTTCCCCTTTCAATCCTTTCTAATGGTAACTGTGTATTGACATACAAGTAATATGTTTGTCATATGATGCAACTCGTGCATACGTAATCGTTATACCTTGGTTTCCTTTGTGGCCGTGTTGTCCGTGATGGCTACTTTGGTGGCTACCTCCATACCCTTTACCGTGAACATCGTGTCCACCATGGTGAGCTCCGTAGCTGTTATGCAATTACAAAATATTAAGACTTCATTGATGAAATCTATTTTTCGTGTTTTTTGAGCACATTACTCAATAAAATGACCCACGGGCAGAAATAATGATGGATGTGCAAAAAAAAAAATGGTTCTCGTACAAATCCAATTGAAAATTGAAAATTGTTTTAGTTGCAATTTGCTTATGGCATTGAAATTCTGCTGTGAACACCTAATGAATCCCCAAAAGACTTTGTAAAGCTTGTAAAGGTAAACCAAATTACATACCTTCCTCCTCCTTGGCCTCCATAACCACTTCCACCGTATCCCGTAGCCGAAGCTTGCAAATCTTTTTTCTCCGTTGGGCTGGACACAACCGGAGACACTTTAGATTCCTGTGTTTCGGAAGTGCTTTCTGTTCCATTATGATCACTTGTTTTCAAGTCCTCCAATTCCGTCCGTACTATGTCATTGTCACTGTCACTAATGTCGGTTTCGTTTGAGTCCTCTACGTCCTCCTCACTACTCTGTGTCCCGTTCCCAACCTCCGAAGAGTCCGGTGATTCATCTGAGTCTTCGTCATCGTCAAAGTCCAAAGGGATAATTTCAATTGTGGTGGAGCTATTGGTAGTCGGCTGTAATTTTTTTGTGTCTACAATCTCAGCGTCTGAAGATGTCGGAGCACTGGCGGGTGTTGACGCACATAATGGTACTATGAACAAAAGTAGGATGAATTGATACGAAACAACCATTTTCGTATCAACTTTTTAAAAACAATCTAGTTGTCAGATAAAATTTCAAGATTTTTTTCTAAAACTATATTCTGGATCACAATTTTAATTTTTTCCCCGTCTTCTTTATCTCCAATTCTTTTCCTCCTGAACTTTGTGATTGTTGGAGAAGGTCTAATATTCAATAGAGCTGTGAGCTTCTTTTTATAGTGGGGCAGATTGAAGTAATTCAAGGGATCTTGAGAACTATGTTTTTTTTTTTTTACTTATGCTTCACTGGGTAGATGTATACATACATGTATAAGACTTATATAGGGTAAGAAAGGTACTGAGACAAATTCAGGCGGAGAAGGTGTAAGAAGTAAAGCCGCATGAATTCTTTGTGGAGGTTGGAGCTGTTGGAAGTCGTCAATCAATACACCTGAGCGACGTAATTTCGTAAGACAAATTCATGTAATGTGTATACCATATAGTGGTGATATTATTGAAGGAAGTACGATCTGACTGGGGGTGACGGCTACAATTTTTGCTAGAAAATTTGCACGTTCTTATGGGTATCCTTACGAAGTTGTGTCAAAGCCATAAAGTCATGCTCATGAAATGTAATAAAATTCCCTTTTAAACAAATGTATAAGATGATATTATTATAATATATATAATACGCAGAAATTTTTCGTATGTTTCTCAAGTATTGGTTAATCTGAGGGTATGATTGGGATCTGAAATAAGTACATAACATCAGTTCGTTTTGAAGAGTACATTTCATGTTGTGCTTACGAAGCGGAAAGCGTTTTTGTAGTACAAGTATAAACCTTTAGAACATTTATTAAATTCTCGGAATTTTTTTCTTGTGTATTTATAGAAACCAATAGTGAGTATATAGTGTACGAATTTCTATACCTCTGACCGATAAATTTGACATCCATGAAATTTAATATACACCAGAACATTTGTACATTTCGTCAGTTTTTTTCTCAAACAGTGGACAGATCACGGTTTTTTAATCTGCAAAAAACTATGTGGATACTCACATTCATACATTTTTTACGAGCATCACCCAAAGAAGATGAGTCCTATTGTTTTCTTTGTCTTTTTTCTTTATATTGTATGTGCGAACATTTCAATGGGAATGAGAAAATTTTTAAATCTCACAGAAATGGTTTTAAACATAAAATAAATCATGTCCCAATAACTGATGTAAAAAATGTTGGGTAATAATACATATAATTTGAAGAGATATCCAGCCAGATACGATTATGCAAACCAATGTCGACCAAACGCATCCAAATGTTCTATTTCTTTTGTGAATCTTTATTAATCCAGCATAACTGTGCTCCTGCTGTTTGAATCGTCGAGTTAACAGTCTGCATATTTTTTCTCAAAGTTTATAATATACATTTGTAACAACACTTGTAAAAGCAGTCCATTCTTTTTCGGACAGGAGAATATTTTCACTTGTAAAAACAAAAACGGTTACAAACAAAGCAACCAGTTGGCTACGTGAATTAAAAATTTCGTCGGTACTTGTCTTTCAGATATTTATTACACAGTTGAAATGGACGATATTAAGTTGCAACAGCATTGAATTTGAAGGAGGAGGAGGTGTACAGATAATTGATTAGACCTGGATTATGTCTTTCTCACCTTAAGCTCCTACAGTAATGCTGTTGCCTCTCTAAAATGTCCACGTGTTTATTGGTGCAGGTGTACCTCATTGTCGTTTTCTTGCTCAACAAAAAAACATTCGGCAACGAAACCTCACAAATGTTTTTTTTTTCAGTTAATGATGGGTTTTTGCACCCATTTGGGGAATACTTTATGACAAATCACTCTTTGCAATCAAAGACATGTTTCTGTATGTATCTCTGTACTCACTACTTACTGAACCGGAGCCTTTCCTTATTTCTGTCACTTCCATGCAGGATACAGAATCGTCAAGTATAAAAATAACTGGTTGAGCAGTAAAACATGTATTCGATCACTGTTTCTGTGAAAAATGTACCCACATGGGAAGGAACTACAGTTACCACGTTTGACCTTGAGGAAACTTTTCCCGTTTTTTTGTTGAACAAGCTTGAATTGGTATTAGTGGGAGATTATTGACACCAATGTACGGCGATTGATTCTGAAAACGATCTAGTTCATTTTCATGCATGAAGCACTGGTCATTTGCTACACGGTCAACAAATTTATGTACTGCATTTTTTTTTTTTTTGAGGATTTGCTGCGTCACGAATTTTAATTTTCATGTAGTGACACGAGTCAGATTATAACATTGGCTTTGGACATGCATTTGCAAGTTTGATTCCTAATCTCAAATTCGATGGGAATGAGAAACCAACAATTCAAATAGATTTTTGTGTACGTACTATTTGTAAGAATTTATTTATGAAGGAAATATCGGTGCATAAATGATCGCAAAAGTTACTCACAAATCTGATTATAAGCGACATGTTCGGTTGCTTTCGATTAGTAATTATGACATTATTTCTAAAGTATTCCACGGGCAAGAAATGTCGTCCTTTTGCATGAAGAACGTTCACATGATTTGGATCTTCCTGGATTGGACATATGTGTGTGGGCGTACCTGTATGTAAACCTGGACAATACTCGTTGTTTTTAATTAAGCTGACCAGATGCCGTATATTTGAGCCTCCAGGTGTATATGAATTAAAAAAATATACGAGTCGTATATATCTGTATAACTATAGTATGTAGTTTTATATTTGGCAAGGTCCTGTTCATACACGGTATTTTTAATAAAATCATATTGCGGTACAGATTACATATTTATTTATTGAGTACGAATTGCCACTGGAATGTATTGTACCAGTCGCAAGTAGCAATACTGAAAGTTGAAAAAGGGATGCTTTGCTAGTGCATAAAAGCCACTCCCAGCTAGCACAGATTGAGCTAAACTGCGCATTACAAGCGCTTCACCCTCTGGAACCGAGAGCAAGTCGGAATACATAGATATACCGTATGTTCGCCGAAAAACGCAACCGTCTGTCACGCTTATAACTTCTCTATAGCCACGCGTAGACATACGAGCACTAGTGCGTTGGAATGCTAAGAAGTCAAGTTTTCAGAATTGATAAGTATTTTGACTCCAAATCTTTTCGTTTAAAAATTATGGGCTGTGAAACGCGTGAAAAAAATCACATGGTAACACATAAGGGTTAACAAATCAAAAACATACCGTTAATGACATTACATTACATTCGAGGATTTTCGTCCAGTATAATGTTAATTTTCCCGATCTTTTTGGAATCTAAATGTGATTTTTTTCACGCGTTTAACATTCCATAATTTTGAAACGGGAAATCTTGGACTCAAAATACTTACCAATTCTGAAAACTTGAATTCTTAGAATTTAACGAGCTATTGCATTGCATAGGGATGTATGCTGATTTCATACCTCGAAGAAAATGGTTGTGGCTTGTGCTTATCACCACTGCCTCCAGCGTAATTTATCTGACAGTAGCGTTTCTTTAAAAACATACACTTTTAATTAAAAAGAATTACGATTACGCGTTTAAAGTGCTTTTGAGATTTAGACTTTGGCGGTTACACTGTATAGATAAAACATTTATGCAATAAAATCCGAAGCCTGCACGTAAATTTCTTAGCTTGGGGACAAAAACGTAAAAATTGGTTTTTTTCCGGATTTCGGCATTTTTGTAAATAGTCCCATATTTCGTGAACAAAAACCAGCTTATTTTTAGTGCCGCCCAAATATTGTTGTCCCCCTGTATGTAAACTGTGCTTGATAGGATTTTGATTTTGTTACATGTTCACTCCCCGGGATGGTGGAAGACAATTTTTTTATAAGTATTTTGTAATGACAGTACTACATGCTGAATGTTTACATACGAAAGAAAGGACGTGTTAAACTTGGGTGCGTAAATTATTCTTCAGCAGGCTTTACGGTTATTTGCTCAAGTTTATTGTTCATCTTGAATGGCAAAGCCTTGATCAATACTGAACGGAAATAAGAGTCTGCAGAGGAAAGTGACAAAGTGAGTCGCAGTATAGTATACATAGTGTACAGGTGACAAAATCACAAAATGTCCTTAATCTTTCATGTTTTAGT
>JAQGBT010007531.1:0-10888 GCA_034698585.1 Disparrhopalites patrizii
TCTCTATAACAGTTTTTCGCTATAACAGGTGAAATTTGATGCTTTATAGGGTGCTGTTATAGCGAGAGTCGACTGTACAGTGGAATCTCTCTATAACAACTCTGAAGGGGACGACACAAATTGTTTTGTATGAAATGTTGCTCCATGAAAAAGTTGTATAGAACATTTAATATGCACATTATTTTATGTATACACGAGTGACTGAAAAATGAAGTTGTTATAAAGACAAAGTTGTTATAAGCAGCAGAGTTGCCCATTGTAACGGGATTGTGAAGTTGTATCTATGCATTTCTTGTGTTTACAGTGGAGTCTCTCTGTAACAACATTGAAGGGCAGGAAAAAAATATTGCTACTGAGAAATGCTGTTATATAGAACATAAACTATGGACCTTACATGTACGAAGGGCGAGAAAAATCATAATTTTTTATACAGAAATGCTGTTATGAAGAGACTTGTTATAGAGAGGTTCCACTGTATATACAAATAAAGCAAGTTCATATTAAAAAAAGGCGCGCAAATGAAAACTGTATAGTGTACATACACATAATATACAAATATATATATATTTACAGTGGACTCTCCCTATAACAACCATGAAGGGAAATGCAAAAATGGTTGTTATACGGAAAAGTTGTTATATGGAACATCCGTATATCCTTACTACATTTTTCGTAATTATCGTAAATATTCGTAATCGCTCCATTTTTTGTAATTACTGTCGACGGCCCTTCTTAAAAGAGGTCTTACTCTGTAACAGCAACAAAAAAATGCTCCCCTCAAAAACTTTCTCCAACTGTTACCATAGAAATTCATGTTGATTATAACGGTTCTTCTTTATAACGAGCAAAATTTGCTGCTTTAAAGGATGCTGTTATAGAAAGAGTATAGACTTGCTGCTCCACGCGTTCATAAGCGCCGCAGGCGGTATGGGCATGCTAGTTTAATATATGTACACTACATATACGAAGGACTGAAAAATAAAGCTGTTATAAGGAGAGTTGTTATAGAGAGAGTCCACTGTATACGTCATTAGTCTCATTAAACGATGTAAGCAAAAATCTAGATGTAACTGGAGAAAATAAGGTTGATTAACAAGCGCAGTACAGTGGAGTCTCTATAAAACAACTCGGAAGGGAGGGGCGAAAAATATTGTTACAGGGACATGATGTTATACAGAACATTAAATATGCACCCCACATGTACGAAGGGCTGGAAAAATAATGCTGTTACAGAGAAATGTGGTTATAAAAAATACTTGTTTCAGAGACTCCCCCGTAATGCGCTGGGGCGCTTTGGTCAAATGCATAAAATAATATGAATATTCAATGTAATAAAACAATCAAACGACCAAATTGGAATTGGGGTTTAATTGTATTTTTTTGTGATGGTCCAAGTCGAAGCTGTGAAGACTCTGGATCCCCGCAGATGTATTGGAACTTCCCTCAGAACTTTTGGAGGGGACATCCGTCTCTGTCGTCTCCGAGTATCCCGTGAATCTCAGCTTGTGGCTGTGCCGGGGATCCCCGTAATCCCCCGCCTCAATTCGTTGGTGAAATACGTAGCAGCACCAGGCAAAGTAGAGTTCCCCGCAGAAGCCCAAGATGGCCAGGATGTAGTAGGAGACGGCCATGTGATTTGCGGAGTGAGTTTCACCTATTTCGTCCCAGCCCCTCTGGGCAATGAGGGCACTCACCACGGAGGAGATGAGATGGCAGACGGACTGGATGGAGATGAGGATGGCGCAGGAGAAGGCCAATTTAGATGCAATCTGCGTTGTTTATAGAATCAAGGAATTTATTTATCATTCATGAGTGAAAACGTTGTGGCTTTTAATTCATTATAGCCACTCCAAATATGTACCTTGCAAAAGATTTTACCAAAATGTTAAATAAGGTGAGGCGAGAATATACATGCCAAGGAAAGTGACGACGCTAAATCAACTAACACACAAAAGGGACGAGACAACAACTGCAAAATGTACGATGTGCAACCTGGACGAAATAGAAAATATTGAACACATGAAAAAGATGCTAAATGTATTTCTCGAAAAAGAACAGAAAAACCTAATGTGTAACCATGAAAGGCTGGAAAAACCTATACAAAAATAACTAATAACAAACAAAACTGAACAAATGTAACTTAGGCTGTTGTAAGGGCTACGGCCAGGAATCGACAGTATAAATAAAATCAAATAATAAATAATAATAAATACCTTGCAAACAGCCCGAAGAAGAAGGTAACCAATCATGAAGCAAAGGGAGGTCGTGAATAGCAGCATAACCAAATTTGCTGTGTGAATACGAATAATATTGCAATAGAAAAGGGCTGAAGCCGCATGGAGTAAAAATTTATTGCATCATATAACGGCATACCTGCATACATTTGCTTGCAAAAGTGCAAGTTCTCGCAGTCCTGACAGTCTCCCGCGAGGCTTGCGCAGAGCAAGCCGAGTTTGTAGACTTGAGCAATGTTTTTTAGGTATACAAATCCGATTAACTGTTAACCAATATTAAAGGACAGCGTGAACCTTGTAAGTAGCGTCGTATATAAATACAAATACATATATATTAATGCAAGTAAACGTTTAAGGTATTCAATGGAAGGTTTGGAGAGGCCTACAAAATGAAGGACCCCAATAATGCCACAGCAAGTCCGGGGGGTCGTACCGCAAATGACGCAACATCCACAGGGATAGATCACCCGATTCTCCTCATCATCCTTCCGAAGGACATCATTTACAAGATAGGAGCTCCCCGATTCGTTCGAGTCGGAATCAGTTCCACTTAATGCACTTGTTTTTTGGCTCTTGGCTTTTGTGGTGGTGGTTGCCAATTCTTCTGGCCATGTTATTGGGGGGTTACCTCCGTTACCGGAGGAGCCGCCGGAGGACGGAGAGGATACTTTACTGCCACTACCAAAGCTCCCTGCTCCTGATTTCCGTGTTACCCTTGGTACATCCGATTTTTTGGAGGTCATACTTGCTTCTTTCTTCCAAAGGATGCCAAGGATTTTCTTCCATGGAATGTAATGTAATTTAAAACGAACATGCTTTTGATTGAAAATTCACATTTGCTGTACATGTTTTTCCGTATTACGTTATTTAATATTACGTTATTGTTAAATTAAATAACCTCAATTGCTCAATAATATGTATATAGTAACAGTAACTCCGTAAATTGCTATCGAAAACACGGAATATATAAATAATATGTATAGGTTATATGTATGTATATTATGTATAATAATGTGTATACATATACATGTTATGTACATATGTATAATAATAATAATATAATAATGTATAATAATGTGTATACATATACATGTTATGTACATATGTATAATAATAATAATATAATAATGTATAATAATGTGTATACACATTATGTGTACTTATATACATACAATTTTGTAAAGACATCAAGGATATGTATGCAATACAGCGGTCTCACTCTATTACAACTCTCCTTATGGCAACTTTAATTTTCAGTTCTTTGTATATATAAATATATACAGTGTATTTGAGTGTATACATTTTACTTGCCATATAATAACCATATTTTTGTGCCATTTCCATCAGGGTTGTTATAGAGAGAGTCCACCGTATGCATTGTATGCAAGATATTTTCACACGCATATTATTATTAAATAAAATAGTATATTAATATTATCTTTAATCATTTGCATTATGTTTCATACACATATTTTATATTAATACGTACATATGTATATATACATATTATAAAAATATGAAGAAGAAGATCATAGCTCGTTCAAAACAGTTTAAGTAGAAATTCAAAATGGAAATTTTTTGAGTTTAATAGCAGTATCATCATTACTCTGTTTGGAATTAGCCCAAATTTAGGACATGTCCTTTTTCGATTTTTCGAAAAAATGCAATAGCGATATGCAATAGCCGCAATGTACAAAATGGAAGTTTTTCAATTATATGCAATAGCCGCAATGCAAAATGGAAATTTTTCGGTAACATGTAACAGCAATAAGCAATCGCCGCAATGCAAAATGGAAATTTTTCGAAAAAATGCAATATCGATATGAATAGCAATTTTTATTTATGAGTCGCCAACTGACCATGCACGCTGCTTGGCGTTTGTAGTTACGGGTTACGGTTGATTCTTTTATGCAGAAAGGGCAAAATATCAGAGCAAATCTATAAAACAGAAGTGCATCAAAGCGTTCCTTCCTTCTAATGATGATGGCCCCTCTTGGCCAAAATATTGTGTCTGTCAGCCGGGTTGGTCTCCTCCCCAGAATGGTTGGAAGGTGGGGGTGTCCCCGTGGTTTCTGAGAAGCTCGGCACGTGCATTATGGCACTGCTCTCCGTCTGCACCATCGAGGATTCATTCAGGGATCGCAATATCCGGATCTTTTCTTCCTCCACCAGATGGTAGTAGAGGATGAAGGAGCAGAATGCGAAGTAGGAATAAATAAGCGCAAAAAACGCGCCCACGCTAATCAGGAGGCACTGTGCCCTCTGCCTGTCTTCCACCGAAGCATTGAGCCTCCCAAAACCCCGCGACCAAAATTCGGACAGGAGGACGTAACTCGCCAGTTTCACTACGGCCGCCATAGCTATGAGTAGGGTGCCAATGATGGCCGTCGAGGGTCTCTTCTGTAACAGGAAATAGCCATTGCATTTGAGATTGTTTGGTGGTAAAATAAATGTTTGGGATAAACAAAGTCAAAATTAAAAATGGAACCTTGATAATGGCGATGAGTATCGCCCCGGCGCTAGAAACTTCCGAAAATCCCGCCACCAGCCCCGTAGATTTAAAGGCTGAAAAAAACATCAATGAATTTCAAAATTATTTAAACCAGTTTTACAATTAGATCATATCAACCGGGAAACCGCAATAATAGAATTATTTTTATGAAAAGGATTATCATTATAGAAACGTTTACCCGTTTCGATCCCAAAGCATTCCGATGCCCTCCCACAGATGGATTTGCACCTAGACGAACAATTCCGTTGATTTATGCAGTCACAAACGCCCCTCTCATTGTACACCAACTCGGATCCCAAGACGAGGAAGGCGGATGCCTGGATATTTTGAAGGTAAGTATGAGTGCATAAAATACAGTCAATTCTCTCTATAACGGCTTCGCAAAAAGCAGCCACAAAAACCGTTATAACGAATAGCCGGTATAAGGAAAACCGTTAAAAAACGGTTTTAATGGCGGGGAATTCGAAATTACCTAAAAACCAGTATAGCGTGTGAGGGCGTGGTCTAAGAACCGTTATAGCAAACAGGAGTTTATGGCGGGGGATTGATAAATTTGAAACCAGTATAGCGTGTGAGGGCGTGGCCTAAAACCGTTATAGCAAAAAGGAATTTATGGCGGGGGATTGATAAATTTGAAAAAACCGGTATAGCGTGTGAGGGCGTGGCCTAAAACCGTTATAGCAAAAAGGAATTTATGGCGGGGGGTTGATAAATTTGAAAAAAACGGTATAGCGTGTGAAGGCGTGGCCTAAAACCGTTATAGCTAAATACATTCATTGATCGGGGATTCAGAGCTTCCCCGGTATGCCGAAAAAACGGTTATAAAATAACCATTATAGAGGAAGATTTTAGCAATGAAATGGTCTTGGGCAGGACTGTGAATACCGTTGTAGTGCGAAAACCGTTATAAGGAGGTCTGTTATAGAGAGAATTGACTGTAATGATACGAAGAAACTTCATCAAAGGGTAAAAAATGGTAGAAAGTCACTATCCAACACGGAAATCTGCGGAATGCATATGTATATAGGACAGGAGTACCTACGATGAGTACAATGGCGATGATAATGCAACTTCTGGATAGGGGCCACCCGAAGGACTTGTAAAAGCACCCACATGGATTAATCCCCGCACAGCTGTCGTGAATGGGTAGATCTACGGAGGAAATCTGTTGCTCATGCATGGAGTTGGCGGTGGTGGCGGATTCAATGGGAAATCCGGGGTTATTCCCGGGTTGCTGTACCTCGTCATTCTCATGACTCCCGGAGGATTTATTGGGACTGCGACTGCTGTCCGTTGCCTGACTGATATCTCCACTGTCTCCGGCAGATTTGGATCCCATTATTTTAACTTGGAGTCGCTTCAGGTTTCCCTTGTGTATGTAGATGGCGTCTACACTCCGTAACTTTAGGTGTAATTAAACGCTTTTGATATTATTGTATAGTATATTGTAAACACAGAATACAATAATTTTATTTTTGGTCACGTGTCAATTGGCATAATGCTAAATTAGCATTAAATTAAATTAAATTACATTAAATTAGCATGACTAATGCTGTCCAACTTCAAAATTTGGCACTTCATTGTTAAATTCAAAGACTCAAAGGAGAAAGAATTTAAAAGCTATCGTGAACTCTCGCTATAACAACCCGGAAGGGAAGGGCAAAAACGGTTGTTACATGGAAAAGTTGTTATATATGGAACATTTAATGTGTACACTACATATACGAAGGGCAGACAAATAAAGTTGTTATAGAGAAAAAGTTGTTCTAAGGAGAGTTGCTGTACAGAGAGTCCACGTATTGCTTTTTATTGATTCTGGACTGGACGGTAGAAGCCTACTATAGTAGATATTATATATGTACAGCGTGCGGTGATTGTCTGGTCGTGTTGGATTGTTGAATAAATGAATCTTTCTTGTTTCTTTTACCGAATTGTCGACCTGTGTAACCTGTAACATGTTCCGAATTTCCGAACCGAAAGTTTGCAGCAAAGAGTTTCCAAAAAAAAGTAAACAAAAACCGAGCTTTGGTTTTGGTTCGTATACTTTCAGATGCGACTCAGCAACCAAATAAAAACACGGCAACACCGTTCCGTTCAGAGTCGGATAAAATCACTTAAATTAAAGTACTTTAGACGGGATAGCCTGGATAGCATCTGTCTTGCAAATGTCTGGTCAAATGACGCATACTTTATTTGCAATTCCTGTTAGTGTCCATCATCGGTCACAAAGTAGCAAAAAAAAACGTCCATTTAGGACTCAAATGATACTTTCAAACACTCGCCATGTTATTAGCTAATTGTATACAAACGTTTATATTATGTTTGGCGAAACAGTAGCCGGAAAGGCGAGGTCATGGATAAGATTTATACTCGCGTGAAACAAGCACAAGAATCCCTGAGCCTCTGCAATAACGCCCTCTATTAATCATGGTCGTGTCCCGCATCAATCAGTCGGTAGTAGGAGAAGAAGCACACGGTGAAATAGGCATACAGTAGGAAGGTGAATAGGGCCAGTGTGATGAATAATCCGGCAGCAGACTGATTTTCACTGTCGCTTGCACCCTGTTTCGCGTAACCCTTGGACCAGTATATGGCCTCCAGGATGAAACTTGTAGTATTCACTATGGTCGCAACTACCAAGCAAACTCCGCTTCCCACGCAGATTTTGCTCGATTGCTATATAATCAGAATTAAATGCACATCTGCGCTTATATTCCATCTACTGTATACGTATTAACGTATTATGTACCCTATAATAAATGTGTCTATAGATGTACGTATGTGTATAGGTATTATAGATATACACCCATTTTTACAGATATATTATTTATACATGTACATAAATGGACGCGTATGGGCGTATTAACCAAATTATAACTGACCTTGGAAATTGCCAAGTGTATTAAAACGGCGGCGAGTATCTGCGACCCGGCTCCAAAAATAGATAAGCCTCGTTGAGCTATGGCAAACAAAGAAATTTACTACATTACCATACCATTTACCATTACTATATAACATGGAATGAGCTCCGAAAAAATATGAATTCAAATTCGAATTAAAATGCATGTTTAACCTTATTATAAATACAAAGAATTTCGAGTATCTAATAAAATATTTCTAAATCCAATACGATTTTATTCGAATACTAATTGTAAGACATATGAATACGTGTTCAAATACTTTTCGAATACTTTTCAAAATTTATTTGTAATGCAATCTGGGATAATATGTAGCTTAAAATAAATGCAAAATCAATACACAAAATTATAAATTGACTCCGCAACTCTAATTTTGCAAAAATCCATGCTTTTACGGACGAAATAGTTATATTACAATTGAAAAAATCATCGTTATAATAGCTTGATTTTGTGAAAATAAATTTGCCCGAACGCGGGAATTAGCAACATACTGAAGTTCGGATATGAATAAAGTATCGGTATCCAAAAGTCAACTTTTGAATACGAATTTGAATTTCGAAAGCATGTATTATAGTTATTATTATACAAAAGTTTGTAATTATACATTTCAATTAAAATATTTTACTGGCAAAAATATGGATACGAATTCAGATTCAAATACATGCTGAAAAATATTAATATAATTCCAAATTGCATTTGAATATCGATTCGGATGTCATACCTTGGTATATAACTAAAATAAAATAACTGCATTTCCTTGATAATCTGGCAGTGTTCCAACAGTTCCAAACTCATTTTTATATAAAATTTTTGCAAGCTTTACAAGTACGAGTTTGAGAACTCCTGAACTCGACGAAAAACATGAACGAGTATTTAAATTCCTTTATAGTGCTTTGAAAAACCCAAAATGTCTATAAGTACAAGCTTGTAAGTAAATAATAAAGAAAGTAAACGTAGCATTAAATATACTTGCAAAACCAAACTTGAGCCCAATCGGTGTTCTATTTAATAGTTCAGGGCAGGAGGTTATATATATGCCATTATTTTACCTTGGTTGAGGTCTCTGCAGTCACCGAACTGGTCACAATCCTTGCTTAACTTCTCACAATTCTCCTCAAATACCTGGCAACTTTTGTCATCACTCAAAATCAGAACCAGCCCAGAGAGAAGGAAACCTGCAAACTAGAAAAATGTCAATATTGAACATAAATTTAGTTATTTACAATTTCGAAATAGCTTGCAAGCTACATACAGGGGAGTCTCTCTATAACAACTCTGAAGGGAAGGGCGAAAAATATTGCTACAGGGAAATGTCGGTAAATAGAACATTAAATATGTACTTTATATGTACGACGGACGGAAAAAATAATGTTGTAATAGAGAAAAGTTGTTATAAAGAGACTTGTCATAGAGAGACTCCACTGTATTTGCATGTATTTATGCAAGAAAAAATTTGCGTATCCCATACAATTAGAAGAACGGCAATGAGTTGACAACACCGTTTCAGAGGACAATCACATAATTTCATCCAGCAGCCACATGGATTACAGGGGGGTTTATCCTGATTTTTCCGACGTTTGGATTTCCCCTTGCTTTTCGATTTCGTACTCTTGGATCGACTCACAATGTCCGTGGTCTCATCTGGGCGATTCTGGCTTTGTGTCTCATTCTCCCCGTCCGGATCCCGGATCAACTGCCTCAGAGTGGGGGTGTGTCGCTTCTCTGAGGAGATGCCTATTATGGTTGATGCTGTTTGATCCGAGTTCGCCGCCAGGGAACTTCCTGGGCTTTCGATGGATTCATTTGCGGGGGATTTGGTCCCAGCAGCTTGATTGGAATCGGATTGCCCCCCAGAGGTGGGAGGCACTTGAAGCTTCTCTGGGTCTTGCTCCTTTTTTCTAAACATGTTATTTCGACGATGATGGTATTCTCCGGTATTTTATTTCCTCACATTTCACATTATATGAGCGTGAACGGGAATGACAGAAACGGTGTAATCAGGTGCTATTTCCTCTTTATGAGTGTGAAGTTTAGACTTGTCATTTATCCCTGATTGTAGGTGGTAGGTGCAGCGCTTAAGTATGATCGTGTTTGGTCTTTGGCGCCTAAACTCCGTCGTGGGTCATACGGAATATTCACTTCATGCTACGGATAATAAGGACTTTAGGAGTAAAGACGTCTCTGCCTGGACAACCGTTCCATCATTATTGTTAAAACTCCAATTGCTGGAAAATTGGTTAATATATTCGGCAATATTCGGCATTGACGATATGGAAATATAATGTACACTATTTGTATGGTAACTGTATGAATGTATTTATTAATCAAAAATAATCCGGTTAACAACGCAATTACGCAATCGACTTAGTTGAGTAATACTCAGATTGTCAGGTTTCTTTAGTTTTTAGCAAAGCGCTTCCTTTGTACTTCCTCCAGGGGAACTTGGATAATACATTATATTTATTATACAATATACATATATTTTTATAAATGTATAAGCAGAATGCAGAAAGATTAAGATGGAATGAATGGGATCCTCAGTATGGATTTGAAGGATTATTTTAAATAATATTAAAGCTTAAGTGTGTACCCATCTTTTTGCGTAATTATCCATAATTTTTATTTTAGAGTGTAGCGTCGCATGTCGCATCCTAAGCTAGAGTATGCTCTAGCTGTATGCAAGAAGGAGTTGTCGGTTGTGGTACGACGAGCGAAATGAAAAAATTGTACGCTGACTCCTGACTAGCTACAGTGGCCTCTCTCTATAACAACTTGCCTTATAACAACTTTTACTCTATAACAACTCTATTTTTCAGCCCTTCGTATATATGTAGTTTACACATTAAATGTTCCATATAACAACTTTTCCATACAACAATCATTTTTGCCCTTCCCTTGAGGGTTGTTATAGCGAGATTCCACTGTACGTGGCGACTGGCCGACTGATGACTGGCGACCTTGAGCTCCGAAATTCCAAAATCAAATCAACATTTATCGCGCGTATTCCATATTCGCACTTCGCACTGGTAAACTGCAAACTGTTAATTAATGTGCTAATGCTAACACAAGTGTATAATGTTAAATGCAATATGCAACGTTCCCGAATCCGCACCACGATTCACGGTCACAACGTCGTGAGGTGACACACGCCACGACCGTCAATAAATTAGATCAATAAATAAATAAAATAAATAAATTAAATAAATTAAATAAATAAATTAAAT
>JAQGBT010007532.1:0-10886 GCA_034698585.1 Disparrhopalites patrizii
AAATACATCAGTAGCTAGTAATGTATTTAAATACGTATTTTAATTACAAAATACATCAGTAGCTAGTAATGTATTTAAATACGTATTTTAATTACAAAATACATCAGTAGCTAGTAATGTATTTAGGTAAATACGTATTTTAAATACAAAATTCAAGTACATGTATTTAAAATACGTACTATCATTAGCGTTCATTTATATCTTACAATTAGAACACAATCAGCAAATTAAAAATTCTCTTTCGCCTTGATGCACTTTTAAATTACAAAACACAGCAAAATACTTCCAAAAAATCTCGTGTATTAAAATACCAATTTACAAAATACATGTAGAAAATATCTGTAATTGAAAATGGAATTACAAAATACAAAAATGTATTTTAAATACGTATTTCCAATACATGTATTTTAAATACGTATTTCCAATACATGTATTTTAAATACGTATTTCCAATACATGTATTTTAAATACGATGTATTTTGGCCATCTCTGACTCGACACCGATTATTTTTCCTTTGTTGTGTAATTAATGGGGAATTAATTTAATTTTAGATTTAGAAATCAGAAATTAATTGTGTTTGGTTCTGATTGCAGCAAGCGTGGATGTGGGCTTCGCAATTTATGATCGCTACGCCGCATCCCCACCATTGACGGAGAATTCGGTGCCTCCGGTGTCATACGTGGCTCATCTGACAGGTGCCCTCGCTGGTCTCACAATTGGTTTGTTGGTCTTGAAGAATTTCGAGCAGAAGCTACGAGAGCAACTCATGTGGTGGTTTGCTCTGGGCGTTTACGCCGCTTGCACTCTCTTCGCAATCCTCTTCAACATCTTCCATCCTGGATTCTCCACAAAAAATTAAGGAGGAAACTACCACACAAAATATGGAAGGGGAAAAAATCCAAAATAAGAGGATTTTAAAAGCAAAAAAAAAAATCAGTCATTCAGTCAAAGAAAAAAAAACAAAATTCTACTGTATACACTTGCTAATTTGTGTAAACTAGGCAAGCTGTTCGTATTTTTGTTGTTTTAAAAAAGTATCTGTGTCAGATGAGAAGATTTACCTGTTTCATGTTTGGGTGTTTACCTCATGTATCGTACATATTAGATATACAAATACATTCTCTGTAGAGTCGAAAGTGGAGAAATTCATGTGCAAAATAATGTTGGAAAAAAAAAGAAAATGTAATAATTCCTTCGTGAAAGCTCCGCCAGTGATAGTTTTCTCCTAAATGTGGAGACAATTCCGCCGACGAACGCAAAAAATAAGAGATTCTTGCTTGAGAATATAAAAAAAAATGCAATTACTTGCGACAAATGCCGAATGTGAACAGATTATTAATTTTAGGCATTCTGTAATTGTGGGAATAATTATGGAAGAGGAGGTAAAGGCATGTGCGGCGTCTTGTTTTTGCATTTTGCTCCAACCTGAAATTAACACCCAAGATAAAACCTTGTTCACACAAATAAAGGAATAACCATGCGGGGGCCGTGCATTGTTAGCGGAGGGTTTGAGATGCTTTTCAATGGGTATTATTATACTAGCGCTGCTATTAGTTATATTGTAATATAATATTTAAAACACAAAAATAAAAGCTTTAATTCCTATTTCGTTTGTAGATTCAAAACAAAAAGGCATGCGCATTGTGAATGATGAAAAGAACTTTTTTATACCTGCTTAAAAGAGAAACTGGCAATATTATTATACAAATATATTATATATTAGATTCCTGATAAAGGTATACTAATTAGACGTAATGAGTTACATTTAGCAATGTGTGTATTAGCTCTAATTTTGAAATCATCAATGGGGTCGATGTTTCCTTGTTTAAACGCTTCAAAAGTTATAAAAATCTATTCTTTGAACGGATTTTTGTCTTCGTGGTTATTTTTTTTTCATTGCGTTGTTATTGTCGGCGGAGTTTTTGTTTCGCAAAAAGTTAATCCTTACACATTGTATAGTCATGTACACAAAGTTGAAATAAGTATTACATTAAGAGAGAAAATGTACAATTTAACAAATTATTCATATTGAGTTTGTATAATTTATTGTTATTTGTAGTTATAGACATGTGTAATGTAAATTTATTTATATCTGCAGTAAAAAAAAACGAGCAGAACCTGAAACATTACCGCCGTGTTTTCCTTAAGACATCTCATTCTCACGCCACTTTTTGAATCGCTATAATCTTGCTTGAAGGCGATTCGTTTGAGTTTGATTTTGTTTATAGTTAATAGTTGTCATAATGAACTTTTCAATTACAATTCATCCTGTCGTTCCAAGAATGATTCACGCCTTTCCTAGCCATGGTTTCTTATAATTTCTGAAGACTAAAAAGAAATACATACACAGTTATACCCACTCATGAGCCCATAAGAAACACGAACAGATCTTCACTTGTCTGGCGGGTCCCGTTTACCTACACACAGTTGCCAGGAATTTACTGATGATCATATGTAATACAGGACAATGAGAAATGAGCCAACAAATTCTTCCCGTTTACTTCCGCAGTAAGAATAAAGTAGCATTTATTTGAAGACAGTAGAAAGTAAACAATATGTGAAACACGAAAACTAACAAATTATAACATCATGCAAAATCAGCAAGTGGTATACATTAATATATACAATGCTACGACGATCTTTTGTATACTTACAGAGGTAAAACCACCACAAGAAACTATTGTACAGTGCTGTCAAATACTCCCTCAATCCAGATCGACCTCGGATGGTCATTAAAGGATACGAGCATGTATGCATAAAATTGTCATCTTTAACAGTAAAACATAGGTCCCAAAACAAGCATCGTGAATCGTACAAGAAATTCACTCCGTCTGTGTGCTTATCCTCCATCAACTTTAATTTCATCTAGCTAATTTGGCAAACTTTTGATGTTGTCCTAATTACTTTCAAACACATTGTAATTGCCCATTTCTTCTACCGGTTTCGCTAATTTTTTCATGAATACTTCCTTGCAATTTGCACTCTTTGATGAACTCTTCATCTAACTTCCCTGAAAGACCACTGAAAGAAAACCTCTTCCATTTATCGTCCTCCTCAGACCTCGAGGATGACTAGGGTTTTGATAGAGTATTTACAGTAACAGTACACTAGCAGTGAAAGTTTATAAAGATTTCGAAAATAATTTTTCAACACTAGGAGAGCACGAAGTATTAATTGTTAACAAACTCAAATCCTCAGAATTCTCTGAAACGTGTTATATAATGAAAACGACTTGTACACACCTCACGCTTGAAAGGCTAAAATAGTAGTACATAAAGACATGAAGACGAATTATCATTTCGCTCGTGGTCGAAGAATATTTTGCGCAGTCATAGCGTCGGAAAACAAGCTATGGTAATTTAGCAACGGTACGTAATTGGCTGTGATCACACGTCCTCCAAACCACCTGCCGTGTAAGGTGTTGACGGCAGCCACAGCTGTCGATATTGACGGACACTTTACGTAAACATTTCCTGCTGGATTTGTTGGGTCGACAAATACATGGGTAGCTCCTCCGTGAGCTAGGCAAGCTTCAAGAACTTCATCCCGAATATCTGCTTCAAACTTAGGATTTCCTGCTTCCCTGAAAAGATGTAATTTTCGAATTGA
Source organism: Disparrhopalites patrizii (assembly GCA_034698585.1). NCBI lineage: Eukaryota > Metazoa > Arthropoda > Collembola > Symphypleona > Sminthuridae > Disparrhopalites > Disparrhopalites patrizii. The sequence goes on from JAQGBT010007532.1 coordinate 3,611, forward strand.
ATAAGCTGCAAGTACTTGTACAAGAAGAATTACTTACTCTATTGAAATACACCGAACTAAAAAAACTTACTGGACCGGATCAAACATGTTGGACAACATAAAACACTGGGTGGCAATAGGTGGTGCCACAGCGGCTTGCTGTGAAGCAGGGGAAACAGAAGCCGTCGTCGTGGTCGTCGAATTTGCGGCCGTGGCTGGAGGAACACCATGAGGGAATTGGGTTTGCATGTTCAAGGCTGTAGCGGCAGCCTCCGGAAGTTTAAGGTCGGTTCCTGTATAAGATCCGGAATAGAAAAGCTTAAAAACACCAAATGCTTGGGATAAAGATATAGCTACTGTTAGTAGTAAAACAGCGTACCTTCTGCAAGTTTCGCCATTAACTGTAATCGACCGGTCACTCCCAAATTTACACCCGCTCGGTCCATCTCATCTGTATCCAAAAACGTTTGTGGATTGTGAAAGTAATTATTTTCTGATTTTTCTGTCACATAGCCAACTTTCATCGGTCTTCCTGCAATTTCAAAACCATTTAGTTGTTCCATGGCTCGCTTCGCATCCTCGCCCTCGTGGAACTGTACAACAGCAAAAAATAATTAATTTCCGTTACTACTGACAAATACAAATCATTAGTAAGAAACGCTTACCGTAATAAACCCGAAACCTTTCGACCGACCGGTTTCGTGATCTTTCATCAAAAGAATTTCGTCTATTTGTCCAAACGGTTCAAATATGCCTCGCAGCATTTCCTCGGTAATATTGAAATGCAAAGATCCTACATACAATTTCATAGGACCTGGAGTGGAAGTGGCCATTGCCGCTGCCATGGCTCCTGCCTTTGCCATTTGACCTGCACGGTTTTTTTCTGCTTGTGATGGTTGAACGATAATTGGAATACCCATCAGTCTTTGGCTATTTAATCCCAGCGCCTGTGACAATGAATAACAAAATAAATTAAATCAATAGCAGGTGAGAATAATTTGAAGACGGTATATGTATAATATGCATACAATATACATATGTATGTATACACACATATAATACAATAAATAACAAAGAATGCATACATACCAGAGCCACTGACTCTATGTCCCTGAATTCGACGTATGCAATCCCTTTGAACCTCCTTGTCTTGTTGCACGTTATCATCCTCACGTCCCTCACTTTGCCCACCGACGAGAAAAAATCCTCCAGGTCACGCGCACGAACCCTCTGGCTGAGCTGCATACAAAACACAGTTCTAGCATCACGTTCTTCTGGTGATAATGGTGTCTCACTTCCTAATTTTAATGGAGACATTGAACGACGCTTTTTGGGTCCAAGCTTTAGTCTCGGCGGAGTTTTAGATTTTCTGTTCCTCCGTTCCCGGTCGTGAGGAGACCGCGAACGAGATCGTGAACGTCGGATTTTAATTATTTCCCGAGATCGGCTTTTTCTTCTCCGTCCTCCATCTCTATCTCGCTCTCGGTCCCGGTCCCTGTCCCTTTCTCGGTCCTTGTCCTTGTCGCCTCTTGAACTTCTTTCCTTGTCCCGACTTCGGCGGCGTTCCCGTTTGTCGCGATTTTTGCTACTGCTGCGGCTTCGCTTTCTGTCCTTGCTTCTGCTCCTGCTTTTCTTAGATTTCCTTTCCCGATCCCGGCTTCGCTTTCTTCGTTCACCACTCCGACTTCTGTCCCGCTTGCGGTCTTCACGGTCATCTCCATTATCTGGCTCCCTGTATAATACAAGCAGTATTAATACGGATTCTTTCTCGCATGCAAAACATACGATCAAAAAATGAATGAGGCGGAAAAACACTTACTTGGATGAACTTTTTCCGTTCGTATAATGACCGTTTTCGTGTTCCCTCTCTCGTTCCCGACTCGCTGCTATTTCAGCCTGTATAAAAGCCATTGACGACGGAAGAAAATGTTTTAAAGGCATGTGTGTGAAGTAGAAAGCGGCAGTTGAATGATCCCGGCGTGATGTAGCGTAAGTAAGAAGGAAAGGGAAGGACATTACGGTTCGAAATCATGTTCAGTGATTAGACAGAGCCCCAGAGGATTCACGGGTAAAGGTGGCAAAGGGGAAAAACAAAATATAAAAAAATTGATATTAGAAAATAGCACACATTTTTTACACTTCTCATTTATACAACGAAAATTCTTTGGCTCCCAGATGTCACCCTGAGCAGACATTTTACTGAGTATTATTGTGTAAAAATCAGCCACAACCCGTTTGATCCGCATTACCTATAGAGGTACAATAATAAACGTAATAAAGTTTGCAATCCAAAACTCGACATTCACATTCAGTTGTTAGCAAATATCAACATAAACATCATTACACCACGTTCATTTACCTAATTAATGTTCTGAATCATCACGCACTTGCAAAATGCATTCGAGAATAACTGTACGTACATTCACAAGCACATATGTATTCAGGTTTTGGTTACCTCGCGGGATTGAGTCTGCCAGAGCTATGTTAACGTTATACCCATAGTTTTGGACCTGAGGGCGAACAAGTAATACATGAATTTGAGTACAGTATGACCATTGGTAAGAGGCGATTTTACCGTCAAAAATGACTAAATACAGAATGCCTCTACAAATGGTTTATTCCTGACATTATTATAGCCTTCGAACCTAAACCTACAGGCCTGAGATTTCATAGTTTTGACGATGCACCAAATTACACACAAACATACATCTTCTCGTTCCTTGGGACACCTTGAGGCACGTACAGGGAAATTCTATTTGTGCCATTGAAGTTTGAAGCTGCGATCAGACCAACAACCTAAAATTTGGAGAATTTTTTGGAAATGGTACCTTCAAGGGATCTGGCTACCCAAGAAAGCCACGCTGATAGCAGATAGCAGTAGCAGAAGTGTGACGCGGGGCAGTCCCGTACCTACCCACAACGATATCAGTGATCTCAGCTCATTCAAGGCTCCTTCCTACATTAGTACAAATACAAATCAAAAAAGATTCCTGGTACTAGAACTGCGTCATATGAATGCGCGTTTCCTACTTGGATCAGGTTGGTTTTGGTTCCGCCAAGTCAATTTCTCCCAATAAAACAAAAGGATACGTGCCACAATTGAAGGAAGACACTGCATAGGAACACGGTAATGAAAGAAGTGACAGAAAATCATCATGTATTGTTTTTTTTTTTTTTTTGGTTTAAGATAACTACGGAGAAAAAGCTCCAGATTCTCACATTTTCTAAATCTCAGGAAACATCTAGAGACAAGCGGCGAGGGGAGTAACATTATTATAAAGGTGTATGATGATGTGGATGTATGTGCCACAGACGTCACGTTTCCCAAGGTGGGAGACACGTTCACGCATTGTACACTCATAATGTACGGCTGTATTAAGTTGGTTTCTGTAGATTAGGCACAAATCTAAAAAAAACTTAAATGATGCATTTTGTTGCTCTGCGTCACCTGCAAATATGGGAAGAAGATTTAGAGCTGCATGGTCTAATCGATTCTAAACATTGTTGACTACCTAATTAAATTAAATTTTGCATTTCCAATTGGCTTCTGTGAGTCAATTTGTTCGCAACACAGAGTAGAAGAATATAATAAATAATACGACCTGCTTTTCAAAATGAGATATGAAATTACCGGAAGCGTGTTAGTAGTTTTTCTACGCCACTGTTTTCCAGTGCCTGCATTTCGTTGGTTCAAACTTAGATTCATAATCGAAATAAATATTATAATAATCATATATATTAGCTACAGTTTACAGACACACCACGGCCTTCGAGCGGTCACCGCTACAAGTGTAACTGAAAGCATAAGTTCTAGCCGAGAAGACGCTTTGACAAAAGGGGTGTCTCAACAAGTACATTACATAGGAAAATCTGACCTTTCCAAAACAAGATTCTGCATTAATTTCCCTCTATCAAATACTACATACTTTAGTTATACCTGCAAATCTTAACTCACATTTCCTTTCATTTAAAAAAAAAAAAAATCATAAACCGTGCAACGTAATCGTACACAGAGAGACAAGAGACCTTGGTACAGATCACTCTAACATAGTTCCTAGTAAGTAGGAACTTTTCCAAATCACAGGAAATTAATTGTATTTGAAGGAACCATCAAACAAATAAATAAATAAAATTCCATCTCTTACCGCTTTGCTCAAGTAGGCTGCCTCCAACAGTGCGTCCGGATCGAAGTCATCGGCCATGATATTTTAGGATTTCCTAGTTTCTTTTGCAGGAGGGGGAGATAAAAAGTTTTATAAATTCCCTTCAAAGTCACACCTTTTATTTCTTATTGTAATGTTTAGTAAATAATTATTACGAAATTACGATAATATAATATATAGTATACGGATAATTGTAATAAAAAAAAAATTCAACAACAGTATTTTTTTTTTTTCGAGAAAATAGACACGTCTTTCCAAAGGAGTGCCTTAATAACAACAGCTTTTTTTGTAATGTATATATGAATGTATACGTTCGGGAAGAAAACGTAGTGTGTTTTTTTCCTTGAGAGAGACGAGAGACGACTAAACTCCATGGACAAGTATGTCTGCCGCCTTTTTCCATAGGAGCTTCTTCCATATCATCACCCCCCACCGTCTGCTCCTTTTTCCAATGCTTTGACAACGTCGCTATAGGGACCAATGGCGAGCCTCAGCGCCATCTCCCGGCTCTTCCCCTGCCAACCCCGCTAGAGGTCCTTTTCCGTCACAGTTCGCATTTGCGGCCCAAATCAATTATTATGTACAAATGTATATGAATAAATAAATGACACGTGTACAAATCCATATACATAAGGTAAATCACATTTATAATAATAATAATGGTGATTTATTCGTCATTCTTTCCCTACACATTTACAACTCATTAAAAGTGTGTATACTAAATACCCAGCTAGCTCAGATGGAGCTAAATTGCGCATTAAATGCGCTTCACCCTCTAAAACTGAGGGCAGGCCGGAAAATGTGCGTATTATGTTAAACGCCGTTGCATTTCCAACGATGGAAAATGAGTATGCTCCGGCGTGTAAAATGCGCCTTAATGATGCATGGGTTTTGCGCGATGAAATACGCAATTTATTGACATACCTAAAAATTTGAACACATGTCGCCCATGTGTCAAAATTTCAACGTGGAAGCACAAATTTTTGGGTAATAATTTAGGTAAACCTTTACCAAAAGGGAAAATCATTCCAACGGCTGAAGAATTCGTGAAGACTTGGACGCTTTTTCAACAACACGTAGACAGCTAACAGCTATGCTGCCAACATGCGTGTATGCGTGTTACTTCAAAATTTGAGCGTGTACATTAAAAAATGAGAATACAAGTAGGAAAGCAAAGCAATTGACGTTTCGTAAAAAAAACATCCAAAGAAAATTTTCGTTTGTAAACATGTACCACAGTACCACCCACTGCCACGCAAGTATGCAATGTAAATGTAAATGCATGACAAAAATAAATGCCGATATTTTGTACATAATATGAGCACATCCCTTCCACTTTCCCTAATTAAAAATTACAATAAAATGAAAAATTGCATTTGTCACATTTGGATTCGTCCGTTGATAACCATACTAGGTATGTATATACAAACGCGGTAATGCGTCATTTGGTAAATGTTCCGTTCAACAATGTTCCCGAATTTAGCATTACGTCCAAAATTGCACCCACTTTCTAAATAAACTTTCGGTACCAACTTCTTAAAGACACGCAGTACCGACATCATATGTACCAGCGATTGGAATGGTCTGGTGCGGACGACGGTGATTTTGGTCACGCGGGTGACCATTGCAGTTTTTTTGGGTGACCATCGTAAAATTTTCTAGTCTTTAAAAAGTGGACATTTCGGTCGTCTTATGAGAATATTGCTGCTTGCATTTTGTAAATCAATTCTTACGTATATTTTCCCGCGATTGGTTCAACAAATGTTCCGGAAGTTTTCTAAAAACATTAATTATCAGAGAAATTCCTGAATACAATTTTTCGGAGAAGTACCCAAATACACAAGTTTTCGCCAATTTGTGACACACATTTTTAGGAAAATTGCCAGAAAAAAATTGGTATATACTTTGTCCATATCAAATTGGACGGAGGTCGCTTAAAAGTCCTGTGAGTCTAGTTTCAAGATATTTTCGATGCCACTGCTGCCGGATATATTCATCATAGTTTCAGCGACTGCCCTTCGGGTAGCCTTCATTTTATCGGCCACAAGCGTTCTTGCTGCTTTAGCAATTGCAGGGGGCCAAGATGCAAGACCTCATTCCTATCCGTTTATGGTGAGAGTCAGTGATTATATCGAAAGTGGAGGGGTTATCCTCACAGAAGATGTAATACTATCGTCGAATTGGTGCACGGACAAATCAAACTTTTACAGTACCATTCACGCTGGAGATCACAATATACACATCACAGAGTCGAGTGAACAGCTGGTGAAGTGAGTCCAGAGTGTGGCTTACCTTCCCTTTTACGCGCATCATGACCATCCTATGTACGGAGATATCTTCATACAAAGAGTAACCTCACCATTCCGCTTTAACAAATACGTGCAGCCAGCGCGGCTGGCTTCGCCCGATTATCGGCCAGAAGGTAAGCTTTAAATCCCCGAGCGGCGCCTTTTTGTACCAAGTCAAATCATGCTAAATTAGAATTCAATAAACATATCGTCGTGTAAATATCAAAACTGATCCAGTCGCAATACTAACTTAGGTAAGGATTTTTCTCCTAAATTCAAAACTGACTGACAAGTAAAGGGTAAATAAGTGTTAAAGTCGTTCGAGTCTGAAGGTTTTTTCACACATTCACCACCTTGGGTAACTACCAAATCTAAAAAATATATGTGCCAGTTCGACCCACAGGGCAGGAGAAAATTTTTTGAAATTTCAAATTCGAAAAACATACCACAGGGGGAACCTTACTACACCATATTTTCTGATGGGATTCTCACTTGTCTCATTTTTTCTCTCTCTTGTCTCTCTTTTCCCACTCTCTTTCGTTTTTTTTCTCTCTCTGTCTTTTGTCTCTTTTCTCTCTCTCTCTCTCTCTCTTTCGTCTCTCTTTTCTCTCTCTCTCTCTCTCTCGCTCTTCCGTCTCTTTTCTCTCTCTTTTGTCTCTTTTATCTCTCTCTCTTTCGTATCTATTTTGTCTCTCTCTCTTTCGTCTCTTTTTTTTCTCTCTCTCTCTCTTTCGTCTCTTTTCCCTCTCTCTCTCTCTCTCTTTCGTCTCTTTTTTCTCTCTCTCTCTCTCTCTCTTTCGTCTCTTTTCTCTCTCTCTCTCTCTCTCTCTCTTTCGTCTCTTTTCT
>JAQGBT010007533.1:0-10886 GCA_034698585.1 Disparrhopalites patrizii
TCTCTCTCTCCCTCTCTCTCTTCCTCTCTCTCTCCCTCTCTGTTCTTTTTCTTTTCCTCTCTCTCTCTCTCTACCTCTCTGTTCTTTTTCTTTTCCTCTCTCTCTCCCTCTCCCTCTCTGTTCTCTTTTATTTCCTCTGTCTACCTGTCTGTTCTTTTTCTCTCTCTGTCTCTCTACCTCTTTGTTTTTTTTTCTTTTCCTCTCTCCCTCTCCCTCTCCGTTCTCTTTCTTTTTCTCTCTCTTCCATGTCTTCATAAATTTTCGCTATCTTCCCCTTTCCTCTATCTCTGCTTTTCCTCATTTTTCTATGTCTTGTCCAATCCCTTTCTCCTTTTTTCCTTACTTTTTCTCGAACTTCCCTCACGCTGTCCTTCTCGATTTCCAGCTATTCTCCTCCGATAATTGAGCTTTCTCTCTCTTTTCTTTTCCATTTTCTTATTCCGTTTGTCTTGGTTTTCTTCGCTATTTCTCCTTGGTCCTTGATTCTCCTCCGTTTTTCCGTCTCTTCTGTTTTCTCTTTTTCTCCTTCCTTGGATGATTTCTCTAATTGTACCCGTTGCTTCTACTACCTGCCATCTCTCTATCTCTTTCTCTCTCTTCCTCCAGTTCCTATCTCCCTCTTACTCTAGTTTCTCTCACATTATGAGTTGTCTCCTCGCTTCCTGTTTCACTCTCCCTCCTCTGTCTCTCTGCTCCTGCTCTATATTTCTATTTCTCACGCACTCCCTCTCGCATCATATTTTATCTCGTCAGTCAAGTTGAGTTTTGTAAACTCATAAAAACGTAATTGCTAATTTGTGGATTATTTAAGCTGATTTGAATTTCACATAAGCCCTGCAAGTCAGATCGTTCTCAGCATGAGAATAACAATAAAATAAACTTTGTTAGGAGCATAATAGGAATGACTGGAGGAAACCAGGGAAGAGGTTGTGGCAGGAGGAGTAGTGATATAAATCCTCTTTTATTAAAATCTGATATTCTTACATAAATATGCTGATGTATACCGCACGCACACCTTTCCACTTGTGTGGGACCTTCCTGCCACACAAAGTCAATAAATTATGACCGAGTCAAAATTCGACTCTGCCCCGGTTATCAACTACTGCGGGTGATTTTTATGATCTAGTTCTCAAGAAAGTTCCAAGCCCATGAGTTTGACCCTCAGTGATACTGTTGATTTCCCCTTGTTGTAAATAATCCCATTTATGTCTAACCCACTAACAAGACTTCAGAAGCTGTTTTACCCTCCTTATGTTCCCTTTTCACTCCTTTTAATCTGTCTGCATTCACATGATTCTTCCCCGCGGGGAATTGCTAAAAAGAATATTTTTTTTTTGTTTTTACATTTCACTATTGTTGTGCTGTGGCAAAAATCTGAGCAAACCATGTTTTTTCCACCCTTATAAGTTACGTATTGAAGGGCTCCAAAGGATTTTTGTGCTCTCCCCATCATAATAAACGGCTGTACATTTTTTCTCATTTGATGCGAGTAATTATGAAAAAGTTCATCCTTGCCACAAAAAATGAAAGATAAGGGGGGCAGAACGATAGATGGGAATCACCTGAAAAAAGTGGGAGTAACTTCTCGTGTTTCCCTTTTTTCTTTTTTTTTTTAGAAAAAAAATAAGTGCACTTCCTTCACTTCCAACAGACATGACTTCTTGTATATATGTATGCATACTATGAATGTAGGTAAGATGTGATAAAGGCTTAAAATCCAAGGCTAAAAATTGCAGTTGCAGAAGCTTCGGCGGTCTGGGTCTGAAAAAGAAACGGAAATGCTCGACTTGCAGTCAACATTTCATGTATCTACTAATGAATTAATTAAAAGGGGAAAAAGTGGTTTTTCTGTACAGTCCCAGCTTAACCCTGTTTTGAATCAAAAGTATAAATCTTATCTGTGGACATTTTACATAATCAGTAGTCGCAATTTCTTATTTTTTTCTCGGGTGTGTAAATAAGTACACATATTATAGTGGTGAAAGAAAGCAGATGTATAAACTCAATGCTGGAAAAACCTTTAGAAGGTCCTGTCCACTTCTCATTTCTACATTAATTTATTGCTGTCAGCAAATACAATTGTTTGTCATTTAAAAATACGTTAAAAAAATACCTTCATGATGCTGTTGTTTATGGTAGGAACTGCTGGCTAGCACATTCAAAAGCCTTCTTTGGTCAGAGTAATAATGAAAGGGTTATTCGATACACTCTCACCACCAGCCCAGGAAGTTTTTTTCTTTTTTCATTCATTTTTTTTTTAAATACAAGAAAATGAATGCTAATTATTCTTACACTGCAGTTGGCCTCTTGTGGTAATAAAAGCTTTAAATTGACGTTGATTAAAAGCTCGCCGGTCACTTTCTTTCTGCTACTGGTATTCATTTAATAACAGACTGCACCACTTAATCATATGGCTTGTGTGAAACCACTTACCCGTAAACTTTTCACAGCTCGTGTGGAAAGTACATAATATTTTTTTTATGAATATATTTTTTTTATATTTCGTAATTTCAACCCTTTATAAAAAAAAAAAAAAAAAGAATGTGTACATTGTGCATATACCCACATTAATATCCACCCAATAATGAAGTCTAAGTCTAAAGCATAATGCCTTAAAAAACAAGTCTAAAAGAGGATTCCCCGAAAAGTCAAGTCGTTTTTTTTAATATTAGTTTATTTTTACAAAACAATGCACAATTAATATGACCATGACTTTAGAACTTAAGTTCCAGCACGAAAAGCACTTCTGTGACTTCTAGACGCAGGAAATTCAATAAATTATATATTTACAAGGACTTCATTTGAATGTTCTGTCTATTTAAGTACTGGATTAATTTTATTTATTTTTTATAATTTTTGGGGAGCAGAGATGGCAGCCACAAATCACAAAGTATTATCAATTAAATGCATTACTTTTATGGACCTTTTTATTGTCCTGTTAGCGTCACTGGAGTTGTATTAATTGCAATTGCACTAGAACTCGAAACATGAACTTACACATGACCTTTATGACATCAGGATTGTCCCATTTGACCCCAATTGAACAATACCCTTTGATTATGCTCCTTGTATGTCCCGTATTGTATGGAAGGTCTTATCAGATTTGCCCTGAATATCATTTCCATGCTCATTTTGCTCGTATTTCTCAACAATTGTAATAATTACGTATCACTCTTGGGCCTAATTGTATTTAATTTTGACATGAAAATTCGTTTTTGAAGCTTTGTATATTATAAATGCTATATATTCTGCGATTCTTCTTTGGGGGGACTTATTTAATGTAATTAAAGTGCAATTGTATCCACAATAACATCGAATCAAGCACAAGTGACCTCTATGACCTCTCGCATATATACGATGTTGTATTTATAGACGCAGGGAATTAAGACGCTTGGAGCACTGCAGGGCGTCATCAAGGAAGATTTTCAAACGTTTTGATTGGGGGAAAAATATAGGAATTAAGTTTTTTTTTTCTAATATGCAAATCGCAAGTTCAGAATATTGGTTCGGTTAATAATCTACATTTTATTAACCAGAAAACGTTCATCACCTACGTTTATTATTGATCGTCAAGATTATATATATATATATATATTAATATTTACTAGGTTTTATTCATTTTCAATCAACTTATTGGTATTGGGGACAAATACTGAAGAAACCGGACTAATGAGTAATTTCTGTGTCGATAATTGTGCTTCCGTTCAAATCTATTGGCGTATATATATATACATATATACTTGGAATATTTGAAGGAATTCTCGTTTGACCAAATAGACTTGGAAATATTCCCCGTTTTTGAAGCTTTTAATGGTTTTATGTGGACCTCTCTTAATGAACAGTGTAAATGTAGGTATCAACGGATTTTGTTTTGTACAATCCGTTCAACTGTTTCGCACTTGCGTTTGAGCAGACTTGTATTCTCATTTTGATTTTGTACGGTTTGGGTTTAGGTCATTTAATTCAAGGCGTAGAACTGCATTCAATAATCTAATGTGATCGTTTTTTTTTTTGGTGATTTCAGTGGAACAAGAACGAACAGGTACCCTTTCATTGCAAATTAAACCATGGTGGAGGACAATCGAAGACCACCGGTTGCGGTGTGATGAAATTCGAGTAATTGTTTCGGTACGCGGGGGAAGATGACATTTTTGAAGAATCTGGAGTTTTGATGATTCGAAAAAGAATCATCAGTTTCTGAATTGCATCACGGGCCTTAGTGGCTCAGTTGGCGTCGGTTCCCTCTTTATATCCGTCTACTGGCCTGCTAAGTCCCAAGATGAAATTCAGAAAGACATCGGTAAATTCAGAATGTGTATGACCTGTACTTGTTTCTGCCGAAGATTTGTACAACGGGAGTATCGTCAGTACCAGCTATTCTACCAACTGACTCGACCATATGGATCAGTAGTGAACGTTTTCGAAGATCAAAATCGTCGAGGGATGCTAGCAATAGTGCAATTTAATTGTTTATCTGATTTTCACTACTAATGTGCTAGGCCGGCAGGTACGGGGAACATCCTGTTGATTTCGGTTAAATCATTTTCAGAATTAGTCAATTTTTGTTACTCACTTTTGGAATCGATAATAAGAGTCTGCGCACTTAGTCGACAATCCTTAAGCATCGTGATATAATGTGAATATAAGTATATGTTCCTGTGTTATAGTTGTCGGATTTTCCTGCCTAGTATGTATTTGTGTTGTATGCAAATCTTGTGCTTTGACGATTTTTATAAGTAATTAGTTAAATTATGACAATTATAAAATAAATGAAGTTGACACAATGTGTCTAGGGGTAAATGGATCTTTCTCTGTACCTTTGGTTGCTTGGGTCTTTGAGGTGAAAATGTTGTATTGAATTGGTGTTAGAAGATCAGTCATAAACTTGCCGACTCGTGTTAGGAATTAAGTTTGACAATATATCAGAATGAAGGCGGCGTTTCGGGATCCGTGGTTACATTAATTATTGGGGTTTCCAGGATGTGCATTCTGCATTCATGGCGGCGATTAAAAGGACGCAACTTTTTTTCTTGGTGCAATGCCCTTGGAAATCCCAAATTTTTGTTTCCGTTTCGACCAACAATATTCCAGGGACTGAAAATACTGCAGGAATCCTGAATTTTCATACACTATACCGCCTGCAACTGGCACCAACCCCGACGACGACTAAGCTATTCTATGAAAGTATTAAAATGGTTTAAGATATTGAACTCCTACAACTACATTAAATATATTCTTTATTATATTCGGTTAATAATTATTACTTTTATTTATTGTTTCATTCTTTACTAGGAGCACAAACCTTCCCCGTTCCCGTCCGTTCGGTGATGCATAATTCAATGGCAGTAAAGCCTATCCTACAGTCTCCACCAGTCTTTTAAGACAACGGAGTAGAGTACTACTAATAAAAAAAAGTATGACGGACATTTTGACTTTGACCAACATGGGATGACGTGGAAGAACGGGAGGATTAGCAGACTGGAAGATCAGGTTGTAGGTCCCTACGTACTGTTTTTCCGGATAATACGATCACTGATGTTTTTACTTTTTCTTCGGGATCAATTTGCTGAAACAATTTTCGTGGTCATATAAACTAAAAACATGGCTATATTTTACCAATAGTGTGAATTTTTTTTTTCTGAAGCCAAAAACATTTTTTCTAATGTGCAATTTCTGGAACGGTCCAGCAACTAGATGTCCGCTAATACATTCACGCAATAATTTTTTTATTTTAATCAAAATAAACCGCATTTCAGAACAAATCCTATAGCAAGAGAAAGGACGATAATCGGAGATTCTCCGGAAACCATTTTATTTTAATATTTTCATGCGTGCAATTAATTACAAGAAACTAAGACGTAAAATTTACCCTATACACCATGTTAAAATGACTGCATTAACGGACCTCCGGTTGGGTAACATGGTGACCGCAATTAGGGATAGTGTCAAAACGTATAAGTGTTGCTTTTTAATCAAATTCGAGAGCTGGCAACGAGCGTAATTGTTGTGAAGCTTCTTATAAATGAAGCTAAGGCATTAGTCTTTCAAAAACATGCAGATATTGTTAATGTGTTAGATTTTACGTAAAAAATACCAGTGCAACTCGTTAAATTGACCATATTCGCGAGCGTTTTGCATATGTTTTGTAGCGAAATTCGAGTCTGTGATGACAATGGTATTCATCTAATTTAACGGCTTTCCGTTCAAACTTCAAAACAATTCACAAAACTACAATCAACACCTGCACACAATAACATAGAAGTGATGGCAAAGCCATGACGAACCCTACTGAACTAAAAACCCGTTCGCAGGCCATTCTAGAACTGATGTACTATGAAAATTGTTGAGACGTTAAATGGTTAAATTACGGTCAAATTGAAATTGCATTCCATACTCGTGCGGATTTAAACAAATGATTGCTTCCAATAATTCTGAATAAAACAATTTAAAGACGCTACCAGCATATTATAATTCAAAATGAATGCAATATTCAGCCCATATACCGTATTAATCAGTACTGCATAACTGTCATAACTCGGCGCAAAGTCAAGGCGGGTTGATGTAATAATTATTATGTTTTAATTTTGAAAGATTCAACCTTTTGGAGTTCGAAATTCACAAAATAATAAACAAACCTTTAAAGCATGATATTCTTACAATATGTAGTGTCTAAACCTAAACGGTCAGGCCGTTCCCGCATATTACTGAACACCTTCCCAGTCAGCAATTATGAGGGAGTCAGAGGACATTATATGGCAATAATATCAGCAAAGCACCTCTTGCATCGCTGCCTCTATCCATCCCTAGCAAATCAACTTACAAAACCTTCGCTGTCACATCATCTGTGCGTTATGCTTTTTCTACAGTGTATTTATACACTCCTTAAATTTCCTAATCCCTCACCATTTTTGACATTATAATTAAACCAACTACCTATTTTATATAAGTTATTGCTATTTGCAAACAGCAAACTAGACAAATCGAATAATATAATACATAACAATTTAAATTAAACTATATACACAAATTGTATTATGCACTATACAGCATGCAATATCAACTGACCTCCTGAAAGAACTGAATTTCATAATCTAATGTAAACATTAAGAAAACTTCAAGCGCACATAACATGCTCAAACCGAAAAACGGAGTACAATACAACTATAATGAAAATAAATGGATTTTAAACAGCTGTGGAACACACCCGTCAGAGCATTGTAGCACCAAGCCGTTGGAACGAGCTCGTGCCATTTGAGTGAATATTTGGAAAAACATACCATCAATACTTACGCTAAAATAAACAATGCTACTGATAATAATAACAATCATTCAGAAAGTAATCAACGAGATAGAAAATGAAAGTATAGTACATTCAAATAAAACTTTTAAATTCTTAACTTTGTTCTGTTGACTTACACAATAATTGATTCACAGAATTCTGGAGTCTTTGAATCTTTTAAAATTTTGTTACATAAATAATAAATGCATCATCTGCAATTAAAGTAGAACGAGAAGGAATAAACGGCTCATGTAACATACTTTTCTTGGTGAACAAAAAAGTATTCTACGAATATTATTAAACTTAATATTTATCACTCAGTGAAATTACTTCAATTACAGTTCGATTTTAATCCCAGGTTGTTGGTTCATGAAACAGTTGCTTCACCTGCGTGGTACCCCTGTTTGTTCTACAATAAAGTAGTAGAAGCAGTTAAAATTTGTATACAACCGACCATATAAGCTCAGCAATAAGTTAGGCGAGTGAAGTGGACACCGCTAGGCTTAAGAGAATCGCCCTTACTCAGTCTTAGGTCTTTTCTTCTGCTGCTCTCCGAGGCTGGGAATTTTTGGAGACGAGGGATCAACATCATCAATTTTTTCTTCTCTATCCGGACTGCGACTAAGAAGCGGACGTTTCTTCTCAGCTTGTTGCTTTTGGTATTGGGCAAAGGGAATGACCTTGTACCCTGCCTTGTGATCAATGTTTTTGATAACAAATGAAGACTGCTCCTTATCATTTAAGGATACAAACAAAGAAGTTTCCGTTCTCCACCAAATTTGAACGGGTCCTATTGAAAGTCAAACAGAGATGATAATGCCAACATATACATTACAGCATTTAACGTACATTATAGCATTTTAGCTTTCTTACCAAATTGATTAAACCAGCTCTGGATAACCTTGCCAGTAGCAGTGTCCGGGCAAGTTACATGAAAAACGTGAGATCTTGAAGGAGTTACTATAATCAAGGAAACCAGCATTAACATATTAAATTTATACACTAAAATCATGTGAAAAAGAATTGAGAATATATAAAAACACAGCAACCCAATGTATAATGATTTTCTTCGTCCCAGGTTCTGAATTTACACTGCATACGCCGTACCGCTTCTTAAAATTGTAACATTTCAGTAGAGAAAAGTAATTATTTTTGACAAGTACTGTGGAATTTGCTTACAATCTGTTCCCGAAATATTTAGGTAGGTGATATCCAGCATACGCATTAAAAAGAGCCTGTAAAAATCATCAGTTCATTTTTATTTCACTTAACATACAAGTGGTATGTGTGTGTACATACATAAATATTCTTGGAATTCCATAGTCAACATAAATATAGGACATTTCCAAAAAACACAATTCAGCCTCTAAAACTTTCGAATGGTTAAATCAGCAGTAACTATTTCCCCAACTTTTCCCCTTACTTGTTCAGAAACGGCATGACAACTGGAGAATCAGGCAGTACACGGTGTTTCCGTGGATTATGAAGCACTCCGAGATATTGGGACATTCCCAGGTAGGAAAGTCCGGTTACATAAGCGTCATAGCCAGCCTCATGACGCTTCTTATCATGCAAATCATATCCTACACTTTTGTTATTCTTGACTTTAGGAACGTCTATAAAACAATAAACACGACAGTGGATCAATTAAGTAATTTATACTCTAGCAACGATGATGTTTGCAACATACAAGAGATAAGTGCAAATCTTCAAAGTAACAACTGACCTGGAAGTGTAAAAGGTTCGCTTTGTACTCTTTTCACCAAATCATACAAAACTGTAGAACTAATGTGTTCCCGAAAAGGGTGTGAAGAAGCCATAAGTTTGGTGTCTATCAGATTTGGAAACGTAGCTTGCACCAAAGTTTTGAACTCGGCTAAAGTCGGTGGTAGTTCATCCACGAACTGATGAATAGTATGAGACACATCCAAGAGCATATTATGCCCAACAACAAGTTTACTTGAATTGCTTATTTTTCGAATAACTTTCGAAAAACCAACATTTTGCGTAATATTGTCCATTTCGATTTGCTTTTTTTCTGCGTTACGAGTTTCTTGCTCTTCTTCGGTTAATTTGACAATACGAAGAACTCTATTTTTCGTGTGCCTAGTGGGCTTCTTTTTTCCTTGTTTCTTGTCAGATTTCAAGTTAGCTTCAGATTTATCCTCTTTGGGTTCAGACTTATCATCATCAGATTTTCCAGTTGGTGAATCACAGCGACTACCAGAATCAACTTCCCCATTCTCCTCATCATCGCTGACAACTACGGTCTCAAAGTACAGGCTATTTGCGTACTTTGGCTTAATATTGTGAAATATTAACTTTCTTTGATAGTTTGAAAGGTTACTTAACGTAATTTCAGTTAATTGGCTAAGTTTCAATCGCTTAACCCGTTCTTCAGTATCTTCCATGAAAGGACGAAGATTTTCTGGTACCGTCAGTTGCACTGAATTTTCTTCATTTAAAAAGGCAACTCGTTTTTCGAATCCTTTCCTCATTTTCTCTTCATTACTAAAGGTAAGATAGGGAATGCCTGCAAAGACAAGCAGTTTCAGTATGTCTTCATTTTTTTCACTAAAGAGTTGCATAAAATGATAATACATACAACTAAATAGCTGCATAAATCTTTATTAGTGAGTAGGTCGTAAGGTCGTAACTCAACGACGACAAGAAAATATTAAGAGACAACTTACCATCATATACAAGTTTGTTAAAATCAAATCCACAAGATGCAAGGAAATCCAATGATGAGCTTTCACACAAAAATCGAATGTTTGGTGTATTATGTCCTGAATTTCTAGGAAATGTGTAAAAGTTGTAAGTCTTATGACTAAATGTATCCGTTTCAGGGTCGTAAAAAAACGGGCACAATCCGAATTGAACGACTAGAAACTGAGTTGCCGATTTCCGGACAACTTGATATCGTTCCTCCACGGTTTCAAAGAAATTATCTTTTTCATCCGTCACTGACAATCCAGATAATTCGGTATCAATTGCAACGAAACTGCACTGGTCGATTGATTCCAGGATCTCGGGAAGTAGTTCGTCGAAATCTGATATAGTGTGACCGTCATTACATTTTCAGCCAGAGAAAACTTATGCGATGCAAAGAAAAACATAAGTGCAAAAAACTTACTGTTCTTGGTGACCTCCATTTTTATTAGATATATACTATTAGGATCTGGAGGTAAAAACACTTGGTAGGGCTGGAATGTTAATTGACGAAAATTCCTCTGCCACCGTGCAAGTCGTGTGTAGTATAAGAATCAGAATTGCAATTCACGTGTCAGAATTTCCCTATGAAAACAAATAGCAAATCAATCAAAACGCTTTTCCGGCTGGATTCTACTTTCCCGGTCAGATTCTGGAATGCCACCGCTGCCACCAATGCCACCAATGCCACCGCTTGCTGCCACTGCCACCAATGCCACCGCTGCCACCAATGCCACCAATGCCACCGCTGCCACCAATGCCACCAATGCCACCGCTGCCACCAATGCCACCAATGCCACCGCTTGCTGCCACCACTGCCACCTGCTTCCACCGCGTCTGGGGATTGGGACCTAACCTAACCGAGAAAGAATCATCAATCAAAGGGAGATGGCCA
>JAQGBT010007534.1:0-10879 GCA_034698585.1 Disparrhopalites patrizii
AGTTTATGGTTATAAGATAGAGCTTGGGTTCACACAGGGATGCACGCCAGACGTCACAGTGGATAACTCTCACCTGTGGAAGTAACAAAAATATATTATGTATAATACATAGTACCACATAAAGCACTTAATATCCATCGACCTTATGCATATTTTACAAAACATACACATACGTATAAATAATACTGACAAGGCATCCGAAAAAATACGAATTAAAATTCGAATTAAAATACGTGTTTTTCCTAATTATGAATATGTACAAATTTTAATTTCGGGTATCTAAAATATAAATTCTAATTCCAATACAATTTTATTCAAATACTTAGACATATATGAATATGCAATCGAACACTTTGCAAATACGTTTTCAAAATTTCTAATGCAATCTGGCATAATTTGTAGCTTAAAATAAAAACAAAATCAATACGCAAAATTATCAATTGACTCAGCAACTCTGGTTTGGCAAAAATCGATGCTTTTACGGATATGCAATAGTAATAATTATGTATGTAGCAGAAAAATTCTCATCTGTCACACATCACATACGACCCCTTTTCACGTTGCTAAAAAATGTATGTACGCACTCAGTAACAATACAATAAATAATTTGGATGCCTTACGCTAACTTCAATGCAATACAAGTACATACAAATGAACTTTAATTTATTAGGAGCAACACAATGAACAAAACAATTAAATATATGGGACCACGCACAGTATACGTAGAAAATAAATTAATTTAAACCAAACCGAATAAATTAAATTGTAACAAATAATTAATTAGGCAATGAACTCCCTAATACCACTACTAAAATATTATTTCTATAGATGTTACCGAAGTTACATAGATCTATTTCTATATATAGCTATAGGAGTTCACATTTTACACAATGCCGGAACCATCGAACGGAGGGGGTGGCGGAATACTGAGCGGGTGAGGAAACCATGGAAATGGGGAGAAATTAGGGAAAGTGTAGGGATGGGGAGCTATGGCGTTCATAGCTGGGACCGCTAAGTCGCTCAACGGATTGGAAACACGGACGTGAACCAGTTGGTGTCCTGCTTCCCCAACAGGTTCCGGGGTCCCTCCTGCTACTCCAGTCTGTCCATTGGCCCTTCCTGCTTGCGGGCTTGGTACCTCAGACTTACTCCGGTGAAATTTTTGGTACGGCGACGGCAGTTTGAACCTGCGCCAGCAACACTTGCAAGTGCAGTGTGTGGCCAATATGCTTAGTCCCATGCAGAAAATAATGAGGGCAAACCGAGCCCATTCAGCTGGAGTCCAACCACTATCCCTGCAAAAAAAAAAGGAAATATTGAAACTGGACCAAATACTAGCAAATACAGCACCAATAAAATTCACGATACAGTCAATGATTTTAAATGTGAAATGGATAATTATTAAAATACAAACACTAACATGGTAGAGGTAATTGGAGTTGTTGAAGTCCAAATAGCAGGGAACATGGAAAACGAGAATCAAACGCTTCAGAAAGGAGCAGAAATTCCTTCCCTCGCCAACAGACAGAAAATACTGAAATTTTGTGAATATCAATCTATAAAACTTCTTGTTTTCTGTCCCACCAATCATTTCATACCAATATGTTTAACCAGCTGCATTACTCAGTGGTCATTTATTTTTATTCTGCATTGGTCGTGTCGTATGTACGACAACTATGGCCTATACATGAAATCGTCTATACATGAAACCTTCGCATACAGAAGCTACCATTATAGTTTCTCAGCTAATAAGTATTTGAAAAACCAAATCCTTTGCTATTTACCTCAGTGTATATGTATAACCATGGTTATGCGAAGACTCAACAAGGCAAATTTTTGCAATTATTTCATGCTCTTACTTCAAAATTTTATTCACGAAAAGAATACATAAAAGTATTGCATAAACATAATTATATAATATTGGACATGAATGGACATAATTAGACATAAATGGGTGTCATGGCACCTAAATGCACATAACTAAAAATTCATGAACGTAATGCCATAAATCATATTAAATGGACATATTTTGACACAATTCATATAAAGAGGATATAATTAAATATAATTAACGTTCAATGTACATATTTTGACACAATTCATATAAAATGGATATAATAAAACATAATTAACGTTAAATGGACATATTTTGACACAATTCATATAAAATGAATATAATTAAACATTATTAACGTTAAATGGACATATTTTGACACAATTCATATAAAATGGATATAATTAGACATCAGTAAACTTAAATGGACATGATTGGCCATAATTAGACATCATCAATCTTAAATGGACATGATTGGCCATAATTAGACATAATTATTGTTAAATAGACATTATTGGGCATAATTAGACATAATTATTGTTCAGTGGACATGATTGGACGTAATTAGACGTAACTAATGTTAAACGGACGTGATCGGACATGATTATACTTAGACAAGATTAATGTTAAACGGACATGATTGGGCATAATAAGACCTTACTAATGTTAAATGGACATAATTGAACATAATCAGACCTAATTAATGTTAAATGGACATGATTGGATATAATTAGACCTACTTAATGTTAAATGGACATGATTGGATATAATTAGACGTAATTAATGTTAACTGGACAAGATTGGACATAAATAGACGTAATTAATGTTAACTAGACAAGATTGGACATAATTAGACAATTATTGTAAAATGGACATGACTGGACGTAATTAGACATAAGTAATGTTAAACGGACATCATTGGACATAATTAGTGAACTAGGTTTAAACATAATTTATGGAGTGGTTTCCTCGACGCAATCTAGTTCTAGACCAAGGTAAGCTTTAAACCCGTAATCTTCTTTTGAGCACTTGGTCGCAGGGCGAGACAAATCATCTGCACGGCTATGGTTTTCAAGCAGCAATTGCTCTGCAAACTCGACAATACTCCAGTCCGCAATATTTCCTTTCTGATTGAACTTAATACGTATAAGGTTTTCTACTGTGGCAGGAAATAGATTAAAGCGTCTAAACGTTTTAATCCAATTATAAATTGAAAACATTCTCTCCGCTTCCACAGATGTCGACGGAACAGTGAGAGCTCTGAGAACGATTTCCCTAGTGGTTGTAGTCCAAGATGAAATTTCCTCGGTGAGAAATAAATTCCAAAACTCTTCAGGGCTTCGACGTGACATTAGCACGAAAAAGGGGTGGGTGACGATTTCAGTACACAACGTTCGCCATTCGGACGATATCGTCGTTATATCATAACCCCAGCTAAATTTAGTGTTCATTTTCGTCAACGTCGAAGTTGAACATTGCTCTAAATTTTCATTACCGTTTAGTTGTGACGGCATGAACATGTCGTAGTAGTCTCCGTCGTCTTCATAAAAGCGCAAGTCCAATTGAGTAAGCAAATTGTCGATGTACATGTTCATGTTACTGTACACCGGATAATCAACTTCATCATTCCTCCCTGCATTCAGTATAATATCCGAATAGCGAATCTTTTTTGTTTCAAAGTCGCTCATTGAGACTGGGAGTCCATATGTATCAGGTTCACTTGTGCCTTCCAAGAGTATCGAGTTTTCTAGAAGGAACTTGACATTTGGTCCAGCTTCTATTTCCAGAGACTTTAGACGGTTTTCCAAAAGCATTCGTGATGTTTTGGTTCCAATCAACGAGCTTGCTTTTTTTTGATACGTGAGCGATACTTGCGCAATAATTTCCAGTATATCCCCGACGAATGCCGCAGTCATGAGAAATGTTCCCCGTAGAATTACGGTCAATAAGCTTGTGTTCTCTTTGCGAGCCGTTGGGTCCGATGAAGTCTGAGAATATTGCTGCAGTGTGTTGACTAAAATTTGGTACCGGTAAATAAGAGGTTGAAAAGCTCGCACGTGATGGCCGACCCACCGAAAGTCTCTCACACGCTTTGGCTCAAAGGGTCGAAATCCAGCTTTCTCCGTTTCGCATTGAAGAATGTTGCGCTTAGGGGCTGATTTAACAGTCATCTTCTTGAAAATAGAATTTATTGTATCGTCTATTATTCTCAGAAATGGTAATTTACCAATGACCTTTGAGACTAGTTCAAGTCGGTGGGCCCCACACCAAACGCCTTGGATTTCGTTAATTACATACTCGTTTAAATGCCGTTTAAACACGGACAGCATTGCAGGCGCACCGTCCGTGGTAACGCTTACGAGGTTTGCCTTCAAGTAATCCGACAGGCCATCTGATTCAATCGCGTCGATAAACGCATGGAAAAGTTCGACACCACTTTCACCTTTTGGTATTTTGAGAATCCGGTATAGAAATACATCCACCTGGCTAGCTTGACTTTGCGTTTGGAATACGATTGCCAATAAGCCGTGACCCCCGATATCCGTCGTGCTGTCAGCAATCACGCCTATTAAAATCAAATATTACTATCCTGAATTTATAATTACACAAATAAACAATTCCATGAAAAATTTGCATTAACCCACACACTAACCTACAAGCGGCTGATTTTCTTTTAAGTTCTGTACAAACTCGGTGTGTAGTTTATTGCCAACGATTTCCAATATGGTTTTCATACCCTTCGGATTTCTGTAAAGGTGACCAATTGGTACCCCGTAATAACCCAGTGTTTCAGCAAACACTGAAAATTGTCGGAAAGGTAAATTCATCCGGACCGACTGAACCACAGCGATAACAATATTTTCAGTGGCATTCAAATATTTTCTATACGGACCACCAGGTCGTTTAAATTCACTGACAAGAGCACTTCCAATTTTACCGGATTTGACAATTCGCTCATAATCGTTAGATATCTCATGTATAAAACTATTGTCATGATCCATAATAAGTTTTCGGTTGTCCCTTCGCGCACCAGCTGCTGCTTTGACATTCTTTGGCTGAAATTGGCCAACTCCTCGCTTTGCAATTTCTGGAATAAACGGTGAATTTACACGTTCTGGAATTACTTTCCGGCTGACAAGAGGTTGGCACATTTTGCAAGTCATTTTTTTTAATTCCTGATTATAATCAAACCAAGAACATGTGGGTGACTTCATTACATCCTGCAAATCCAGGGGCTGGTACTCAAGGGATTGGAGCTTCTTCAACAGTTCAGTACTCAGATTGTCACAGACTGACACCTTCTCCGATTCTTCTATCAAAACCTCATTTGATGACGTTACAGTTTGAAATTGTGTTGACGAAGTTGCTGTTGTTGTTGCCTCATTTCCATTGACCTCATTTACATTTGTAGTCATAAATTTTGCCCGTTTGTTTGGCGGTTCCTCTTCAGAGCAGATATTTATTGTACCCGGTGTCGGAATCCCGACATGAAAAGATAGAGACTGCATTGGCAGATATTTATTAGGTGCTGCGTCCAAATCACATCTATTCAGGCTTTTTGCAATTGGTGGGACGTTGAGTATATCTGCTCCTATAGCTTTGTATTTGGTATACATCCGGGAACAAATACCTGACTCTAGTGAGACATCCTGGCACATATTGATGAAATAATAATCTTGCACATTTCTGTACAAAAACTCCGCATTTATGGGTGTTAATTTCTTCGGAATGTACTTATCATGATTCAAAAGCAAGTTGAACTTGGACAATGATTCCGGGCGCTGATTCCGCACTAGTGATACTGATACCATCTTGTACGAACGAGGTGACCACTTAGATCCAAGTTCACCTTCCATAGTGCATTGTTGATTTGCTACGTTGGTTGTTTCGGATACAGTCCCAACCACAAACAAAAAATTCATTTTCGTAGGAAATATGCCTTGCAGGCGGCAGTATCCAATTATAAAATCATCCTCCCCGGCAATGATAATAGCGTATTTGTCCAATTCGATGGCATTTGTTGCAAATGCATCGTCCTGTTCACAAAACCGGGCTATCTCGAAAAAATACTCATTTTCTCCGAAATAAATTTCATTCAGAAGCAGTCGGCAACCTTTCGCAAATGGTGCAGGTGGAACAGAAGGTAGTGACAAAGGTGAAGCGGTCGGGTGTGCAGAGCATTGAGGCAATGATGCCGCAAAGACATACCTGCGGAACCACAGATTTTTATTAATATTGCAGGTATGTTTCAAAACAACCAGCAATAATTTTACTCTGCAATAAAAGGTCATTTAGCCAACCAGCAAAAGGAACATTTATTTATCTACAATCTGTTATGCAAACACAATATAAAACAACAGAATATTACAGTACAGCAAAATAAAATTTCTACAATAACACATCCGCTATATAATGAAACGAATTACTCACATTAGCCATAAAACCTTCATCATCAAATAGATGCCTACGAAATTGCAAATAATCCCATTCACGTGCGTCAATCACAAGTATTCAAAGTTCACAAAGTGCTAGAATGTATATCCATAGTGATTCAAAACATCAGCATTCTTTTATCAGAATTCAAGTCCAATATATCTGTATAAAATTAAAAAAAATAAGAATACATTTTGAATTAGAATATGAAACTTATTACACCACAGATGTTTCAGACTTAACATAATGTAACTCACCGTGAAAATATAAACAAATTCTTCTGCATTTAATTTTAAATCTACAATCACATTCCGTTATTTAATGAAACGACTTACTTAAATTAATTACTTAATTAGCTATAAAACCTTCATCATCAATTTGATGCTTGACCAAACGCAAATAATCCCATTCACGTGCGACGGTAACCTATTCAAATTCCACAAAGTGCTAGGATTTATATCCATAGTCCTTCAAAACTTCAGCATACTTAAGTCCAAGATATCTGCCCCCATGATCAAAAAGAATGCATTTTGAATCAAAACATGATAATACTCACTCCACGCTGCTTGAGATTTGGCGGACTGTAACTGTAACTCACCGTGAATATAGAAACATATTCTGCAGACGTCAATTTTATAATGCTGTATTAAGTTCATTTCGATTTTACAATGCTTTATTAGTAACACTATCAAGTATACACGTTGTGAGGTGATTCCATTGTGTGAATTGTGTCAAGTGGATATCAGGTGACTCAAATTGGTCAATGAAGATGATGCAATTAGTCCATCCCACGATGCTTTCTGTGACAAGTTCCGTCTATTTGCCAATTTACTCTTGGTTTGAGTCTGACAACAGCCTGTTGCTGTTCTAGCTAGGTTGGAATAAATAATATGAATTCTCTGCACGTATTTGAAATATACACGAAATAAGAAAAGCAGGCAATTAATTGCTTGGTCACATTTTGTTAGGCGGTAGTGTGCCCTTTGTAGATAATTTTTAAAAGAAGTACCATCTACTTGTAAGTTGAAGTATCTTGTAAATTGAAAAGCACCTCGCAGTCTATATTATACAAAAACCTGGGCTGAATTAAAGCAGTGGCAAGTGATAGGGAGTTGGTTCGTAGAACTGGAATCATAGAGTTTGAAGTGTGCACTCGACCTACTACTTATCATTCCAGTAAAAACAGAAAGCATGAGGAAGTACTAAGAAGTAGAATTAGTCATTGTGTAGTTCAGGGGTACGACAAAGGGTGTTTTCAGTCACGCGTGTGATTGGCACAGTGTTCTTGGATACCATCATTAAATTGTGCAGAAAGTGCTAATTTTGGTCCTCGTATGAGAACAATGTTGCTGAAATTCTGTAGCGTTTTGGTCTTTAAGCGTATTTTGTGCAAGAAACGTGTAGGAGTTATAACATTAATTGTCAGAGAATAGCATGTATTAAAAACATTTTGCATTCAATTTGTGACTTATAATGCTAAAAACATAATTTTTCAGGAACAAGAATTTTTATCAAAAATTTCAAAGTATTTTTGAGATAAACTTTCACCGATATTGCTAAAAGCATGCATTTCCACAAAAAATGTGTATTATTATTTCAACAGCGTGAGATTTAGTCTATTGCTGCGCAATCGTTATGCGAAGCTCTATTGCACTCCTTCATTGCCAACAAATTCTTTCAAATGTACTTGTAAATTTACTCTTTATAACTGCACAAAGTGCTAGAATGCATATCCATAGTGATTCAAAACATCAGCATTCTTTTATCAGAATTCAAGTCCAATATATCTGTATAAAATTAAAAAAAATAAGAATACATTTTGAATTAGAATATGAAACTTATTACACCACAGATGTTTCAGACTTAACATAATGTAACTCACCGTGAAAATATAAACAAATTCTTCTGCATTTAATTTTAAATCTACAATCACATTCCGTTATTTAATGAAACGACTTACTTAAATTAATTACTTAATTAGCTATAAAACCTTCATCATCAATTTGATGCTTGACCAAACGCAAATAATCCCATTCACGTGCGACGGTAACCTATTCAAATTCCACAAAGTGCTAGGATTTATATCCATAGTCCTTCAAAACTTCAGCATACTTAAGTCCAAGATATCTGCCCCCATGATCAAAAAGAATGCATTTTGAATCAAAACATGATAATACTCACTCCACGCTGCTTGAGATTTGGCGGACTGTAACTGTAACTCACCGTGAATATAGAAACATATTCTGCAGACGTCAATTTTATAATGCTGTATTAAGTTCATTTCGATTTTACAATGCTTTATTAGTAACACTATCAAGTATACACGTTGTGAGGTGATCCCATTGTGTGAATTGTGTCAAGTTGATGGCAGGTGACTCAAAGTTTCGGTAGGGCTTAAACCTGAACTAATATGTACTGGAGCTATCTATATTTTTACATAATTGTGCTTATGTTGTAAGAGCCATCAACAAGTAACTGAACTAACATCAAAAGTACCGGAGCTGTCGTAAATAGTGCCGCCTCTTGCCACCGGTGCGGTCCAACTTGGTTCAAGCTAAAATGATACAAATAAAAGATTTTGGCGCTTACTGTAGTAAGTTTATACTACTTCTTTACTGAGTGACTGCAATAGGCTAAGCAACGCCTTCGCAGCTTCCCCTCTGACGATGCCAAGAGGAAGTGCACAGTCGGAACTCAGATTCATAATAATAATAGTACGAATTATAAGTAGCACCTATATTAACTATATTAAGTTTTACAGAACACATTCTGTGAAATAAGAAGTTTTTTTTACGAACATTAATGATGGTTGCTACTGGTAGCATACGAATAGCAATGAGCAACAGCATAAACCATTACGGTTTGGCTCAACGACTGAATTTGTGCATAAACCCTGAGTGTTCCTTGCATTCCGCACCAATAATAGCCATTGTACGCGACCAGGAAAACATTCGTACTTTTATAACTTGCTGCCACATGTTGTAGCTTGTAGTGATGTTTGTCTGTTGCACAATCGCACTTTTCATACAACCGTCAACGTAATTATTAATTACAATTACATGGACTGGACCATTTGTATTTTATTTGCATACATGTACATACAAAAAAGGGACCAAGCAGGATATGTGATCCAACAAAAGCCGTCTGGTATGTAGGTATGTATCGTATGTATTACTGCCAATTTAAAAATTATTATCATATTACAATACCTTGATTTTGCCAAAAAAAACTTGCCAGAAGGCTGGAATAACTGGAATTAGCAACATAATGAAGAAATTTTATAATACCAATACGAATAAAGTATCGAAATCCAAATGTCAACTTTTGAATACGAATTTGAATTTCAAATAAATTCGAATGTATTTTGTAATTATAAATTCCAATTAAAATATTTTTCTGACAAAAATATGAATACTTCCGATTAAAATACCGAAAAATATGAAAATGATTCCGATTTGAATTCGAATACCGATTCGGATTCTGATTCGAATATCATATTTTATGTGCACCTTGATAATTTAATTTATACATATAATAATTATTTACTAATTTATTAAAGTATTGGGGCAAATCACTTTACCTTTCACAAGCCAGAAGCCATTATTAATTGCTAGGCTTCTATTGAGGATTATGTGGATTCCTTGATTGTATTCTTAGTCTTATCTCTGAGAACTTCTCTCGTCTCTTATTTAATTAACTCGTCAAGTAGTCGAAGGTCGAAGCTAACTGCCGACGGAGGTTTTTGGGCACTAAGTTTGTTCACTTTAAATGATAACAAATGGGCATGGGTAATGGGCTAATGGGTCAATGGGTGTATAGTGTATGTGTATGGGTAATCGTGGGATCATTCATCGAGATCGAGATTCGAGTATTTTCGAAAAGAGGTTAATGAAAGTCGATAAATAAGAAGTATAGGTATGTCGATTTACGATAGTTATAGATAGTAGTAATTTGTAGTAGTATAGTAGTCTTATTAGTATCGTGCTTTCTTTTATCTTGTATTAGTAGTATAAGTATACATATAATTTTATGGAAGGCGGAATGTGGAAAGTGGATAGCTGGATAACATATTTTTTGCAATGAGTGATTTTGATTTGCCATCTCGTCGTGGTCTCGTGGTCGTGATCGTGATGTCACGTCGGCAGTCGGTACGTCGTTAGCATGATTAACTGATAAAGTCAATGCAAAAATAATAAAAACAAAAATTCCGCAAAAAAACAAATTATGAATGTTGTTATTATAATCAATATTGACAATAATTTGCTGGTTGCTATTGATAGTAATTTGGCATTAAATCCCACAGTTAAAATATGGATCATACATCAGAAAATCATAATCGGAGAAGCCCTTATATACGGTTATAGTAGTCAAGTAATCATTACACACGGATAATTGCATGGATGTTTTGTTAAACAATAACTTTTATTTCTAAGAGAGTAAACAACATTCGAACTTCGCACTTTCACACAGTGTACACAAGTACATACAAACAAATGTCTATCCTCCGCAAGAAAAAACGAGGACTTGTCCCGAGAATGAGTTTCCACAGGCATACACATGTAATGGATGCCTTTAAGCCGTGAAACCCCTGACCAATTTGGGCACTTGGAG
>JAQGBT010007535.1:0-10877 GCA_034698585.1 Disparrhopalites patrizii
AATTCTTTGCAAGAAAATTAATTCGAGAAGAATTCTTTGCAAGAAAATTAATTCGAGAAGAATTCTTTGCAAGAAAAGTAATTCGAGAAGAATTCTTTGCAAGAAATCCTTATGAAAAAAGTAATGTCAAAAATTACATAAAATAAAGATTATTAATTTTAAAAGAGTTTATTAATTTTCACTGATATGTACGCCACACAGTATACTTTTGGTTTTTTGAAGTTGATGTTTTGCCGGATCAAGTGCAATGTTATATTATTATGTGGAATTGGGATTGACGCCGTTGGGCACCAAAAATAATCCGAGTGTTCACCATTTGCAATTTGAAATTCTTTGGCTTCAGCTGCACTTCATATCAGGGATACGGCTGAGGCTGGATTGAGAAACATGAGATTAATAACATAAGCCATTTATAAATAGCCTGACAAATGCACGTACATAGCTAGTGTCTATTTATTCACTGTGACCAACAATTGCACCACAAATATTGGAAAGCCGAGCAAATGTAAACCAGCGGAAATTATTCCCTTAGTTAAAAAAAAATATTTTCAATAAAAAAGACTTTATATCTGTATATTGCTGCGAACCGCCAGACAAAATGTGAATTGTGTAATTCTCCAGCGCCGTACTACCTCCAGGTGACGGTTTCAAGGCATTTGGCAAACGTTGGATGGATCGTTCCAGTAGCCTCAGCCGCCTTCGCACTACTGCTGCATTTCTCCATGAACTTTCCAGTACATAATGAGCTTGAGCAGTTTTGGGAAATACTTTTTCAGGGCATCCTCATTTGCCCACCAGCTTCCACCTGAAAGTTCTTTGGGCTGCGTAATGTAATTAATAATAAAAGTTATCCACACTTTTGCTTGATTTTCATAATTGGAAAAATGATTACACGATGATTCGTAAGTATACCTAAACATGAGAACGGCAATGAATTGCACTGAAACTAAATAACGAAATTGTTGACAAGAATTGAGAAATACCGGCAAGCTCCCTGCCTTAGTGGGTGTGATCTGACATTCGATCCCGGCTCAATGCCGGGATTCTTCTTGCTTTTTTTCTAATCATTTTTTCTGCATTTTGACAAAGTAAGTTATTGTTCTTTTATATACATATATTTAAAACTTTCATCTGTTACATTAAAGTTTACTGAGGAACTTCATATCGTGAATTTTTGAGTAACTCAAAAAAAAATGACAAGAAATAAAGTTCTGAGTCTCACTTGCTTAATTAGGTGTTAGCCATTAAAAAAATGACCTGTTTATATCACTAATTCCATGTACATATACAGATAATATTAATGCTCTTGTCAGGAGTGTATTGGAAGGAAGAAAAGAATTTGTAAGGATTTGCTTGACAACTGACAACATTATTAAAAAATTGACATGAAATAATGCACTTCCCACTTGCTTAATTAGGTATTAGAAGATGTAAAAAAAAAAAAATTAACATTCATAAAGCCATATCAGAAAGTGCAAACATCAATTTATTTTTCAGGAAAGCTCCACATGATTACTCGCTACATAAACTGGGATTAAAAATAAATAAAATCAAAATACACGATTAATTAATCTGGGATTCCAGAAAGGTCAGTTAAAGGCATTCAAAAGATCGTACGAGATTAAATGCGCATGTCTAAAAGGTTGTAATTTGTAATAAAGCATTGGCAATTGTATCAGTCTTGGTCCTTATTTGGGTTTCTGTTGTATTGAAGACAATAGTCGAGTCTTCATTAAAATTTCTTCTTCCAGTTTCTTATTAATTACGCTCCCGGTGCCCAACGTGGCCTTTTCCCCTTCCAGAGTTAGAATCTCCGATATCAGGGATGCGATCAGCTCTTCCTGTACAAACTTCAAAACGCCAAACACAATTAGGAATTCCAGTAACTGAGTTTTGTTAATAGTTAAAGGTTACAGTAGTTACTGAATCAATTATAATCATCGGCATCACGATCTTGGATCATAAAATCAGGACCAATATTTTATTTACGTCACACTTAGTTGAGTGTTGAATCCATATATGTATTTGATACTTTCACATGCTTTCATAATAACAATTATTGGACTAACAACAAATTAATAAAAGTGTCAATTACTTCTAAAATGCTAGGAGCAGAATGGATTAGTCGATTCAGCTTTTGCTTCTTCTCAATCGTTTCTCGGCTCGTCTTTCGCACACAAAATCTTCTGGAGGATGGAGTGGTTTTCTAAAATTCCAGATTAAACATTCTCGTTGCAGAATATAATTTGAAATGACGATGACTTTAAAATCTACCAAAGAAATCAAAATGTTCACCTGATAACTTCGAACCTGAAGGGCTTCCTCCTTCACCGAAAGGGACGAGATCCTGGCATTGTACTCGTTCTTCAGATTCTGGAGAACCTTCAATTGATTGTCCATTTCTTCCGACTTTTTCAGCAACTATTAAACCATATAAATATTCTTCAAGTAAATTATTAAGTAAATCCTACTTTTCAGGTTGAATTGGTGGATATAGATTTAATCATATTTTTCGAAATATTAAAAGATCCGTCATTAATCATACCTCGACAGGCTTCTGTTCTTCTAATTCATCGGGCATAGTTTGGGTGAACACTTCAGTCAAGTTTTGGACATGTTCCTTGTCATTCTGGATGGATTTGAGCCTCAATCCCGATAATTGGATACTCGCCTCATGATACTTCTTGGACCATTCGAGAATCTATGTTGTTTTGTTGAAAAAAACATATTAGTTTAATTGAAAATGTATTAATTTAATACCAGAAACAATTCTGAAATGATTCAAATTACTGTACACACCTCCGCCGAATGTTTGTCCTTGAGATCTTGGATTTCTCCGGATTTTTCCTCCAATTTCGTCATTAATTGACCCAATGACAGAAGCGACTTTCGCTTTTCCTGGGGAAACAATTATGATCAGAAATGAAAAATGTTTTACAAAATTAATAAACGAATTAGAGGGATGGATTTTGCACAAAAATTCGGGATTTTCCGGGAAATACCTGATTTTTTCTAGCATTGACAGAAGGTGCATTGTACTCCGTGAGTCGAGCTTGGGAATTCCGTTTCAAGAATCTGTTGACCTGGATTCCTCCCGAAGAAGCTGCTTCCTCCAAATTCTCCTTGCTCTCCACCTTAACTTCCACCATTTGACCGGCTTCCTGATCAGAAACGCTCCCCGTGTTGATCAGAACGAAGAGCAAGCTTATTTTCATCTTGAAAGACTCAGTAGCATTAGACTCCACCGGGAACATTTTGACCTCCCGGGTCATCCTCCGCCACTTTTCCTCGGGATTGGAATGAACCTGAACCTTGCATTGGGTCAATTTAATGGCGATGGAGCCGGTAGCCAGGAGTTCGTTATCCACCAAACAATCCAGGTCAACGGAAAGTGTCTCATCTATCATGAATTGGGCCAAGGCCTCCTTCTCAGCCCGAAGATGGACGAGGAAGCCCTGTTTCCTCTCCGGATTGTAAATCCCGGCTGTGGTGAAGGTAAATAATCGGGATTGTAAGGATGTTCCAAAACCGTCGATCTTCACCCTCCATTCGCTCTGGGCTGGGTCAATGATATCCTGTTAAGAAATTGCATTTAAAACAAAACAATCACTTCAACAACAATCAACAATGTTTGAACAACATTCATTTCTCAAGGCAATTTCAACTACAGCAATACATTTAAAAAATCTGTTTACTTGAGCACAAATCTCCGCTTTATCCACTTTGATCTTGAAGTTGAACCAATCGTCCGCATTCTGCGGTGACCCGAGCTGTCCGTAATTTTGGGCGGTATTATACTCCCAACTGGCGGGAATTGTCTTAATCAAATTGCCGGATTTTTATCCATGCTTTGAGCAAACTTTTTCTATATATAGTTATTCTAATTGCTAATACTAAAAAAAATACGACTAAAACGGATTTTTCAGAATTTTTGGACAGCCAATAAGAAGTCATTATTATTAGTATTATGCGATTATGGCGAGCAATTTGTACAGTACATTGACCTTGAAAGGCCTGGATAAGAGCAAATACCTGCATAACGTCCTTTTTCGCGTTCCGGCCCATTTGGATCCTAATTAATTTTGAAACGTTAAATTCTGAATTTACAAACACGCCGAATCACAATAATTAAAAAAAAAAATACTTGGAAAATACACTTTTTTTTAAATTGCAATTTCATGCAACTGTCACGGGGTTCCAGGGGAGACTGTGGCGTCTATTGAAAAAATGCTAAAGAAAAATGTTTTTTAACTTGATCTTACTGAAGGAATATACGGATAAATGCAAAGATATGGAACAAATGCATGTGTATTAACATCTGCATTTCTCAAATGCGTCTACTTGACCGTTATTTGAATGTTCTACTTTATTCCCTTGTTTTTTATGTTTACACTCCACCGTGATAACAGAAGTGATAATTTTGTTAACGGACTACCTAAATATGTATAAACAAGTAGGTAGGTATAAATACATTATGCTATCGGCTATTAACATGTTGATGGCATGGATGCTTTTTTTGGGGTGTAGTAAGACTTTTTGCATTAAAGTCCATTTTGCTAAGCAATATTAGTGAATGAATGCGAAAGATTGTATTGTGCAATCATGCGCCATAAATTAACTACAGTGACGTGCCGTTCCCCGTAAATTAAAGGTACAAAATGACTGAATTAAAATACACAAGCATTTAATTTTAAGCCCAATATCAGAAAATCCAGATATTCTGAAGCTAACTGGAAGTGGCGCTCCAGTAATTATGGTCAACGTTGATGGCATATATGTCCTGTAAACATACAAAAATAATTCCAACAGTTAAACGCCACCATTACAGATAAGATTTCAGAATTTGAGAATGTTTTTCGGTGTTCCTTGGAGGAAGACAGCCTTACTTGTAGCTATCTGGGAACAATTGGCTTGCTCTGTATGACGAGGCACATCCACAGCTTTGGGTGATATTCATTGGATCTTTTGTCCAGATTTAATTGTATTTAATTCACCAATTCGCGCCGATTGGAGTCATTTCTCCTTATAATTGACCATCATTTCCATTTAATTGATATATGTATGTAGATGGGAATTGGGAATGTCTTGGCAGAAGCCATTTGCCAAAGTGCCTAATCGCTAATATGAATTTTATGTACGAAATTTAAAGAATTCCGTGTTATTCGTATTTTCTTATTGCCGTTTAAAGTTAATCGGCTACGACACGTGCGTTGGCTTGAACGGCGAATTGATTTTTAGCCACGTAGCATACCTGCGTAAATAAATTCATTTATATGTACATGATACACATCCCGATTAAGTCCTTGATTGCGTATGAAAATAACTGACAAAAGGCACGGGAAGTTTCAAAACATTTGATGAGCTTTAATTTGTTTTCACGTAAAGATTAATCTATCTACCAGGGCAATCCTGATCCTCAGTGGTTCCTGTCTTCATTTATTACTGTTGCGGCAACCCAACTGGGCGAACTTCGGAGTAATATTTGTCCTTACACTTGCTTCCCTTGTATTCTATAAGCAATCATTTTTAGGAAATATACGTACATAATTATATACACATATATACATACGAAGAAACAGAAAAATAAAAATAATTTGGGACAATTCTACAGATTTCAAAATGATCAGCATTCGGATGTTCCAATTCATAAAAGCCTCCTTCCTGATCGCGGCCTTCACATTCACCTTGCTGTATAGCTACAGCGGCCGGAAAAATGTGTTCAGAGCCTCGCGGAAAAATTCCTGGCGATTTTGGGTGTGCTCCCTCCGATTTTTGGTGTACTGCCTCTACGCCGTCCATTGTGAGTACTCCTTGTGGGCACATTTGAAGGAACTCGTTGAGGAGATGAGTGGCTTTTGCATCCACATCTACCAAGGTTTGGTATGGATCATGGGAGCCGGGTTTTACTTGAATCATTTGAGGACGAACGCCGGGATTGCCTGGCTGTACAATCAAATTTGGCTGATTAACAGTATGAAAAAATATAATCAAGTATAACTAGAATTGCCTATATATTAAGTACAACTAGGAATATAACTATAGCAATAATAAATGTCAAATAATGCGTTACAAGGAACTATATATTTTGTCTCTCAAAAGATCAATTCGGCCTCACCAGGCGTCATTCCACAATTGCGGAGCAGATCATGATGTCCTGGCTGCCTGGGCAATTCAATTGCATTGCTGGGACCTTAAGTCTCTTTGTGCTGCAGCCCGACAAAAAGCAATTTATTTACTCGATTTTCCCTGTGAATTATCGTAATTCCTATACTTTTGCCTTTTCCTTCTGCTACGAGAGTCTCATCCTCATGGACACTGTCAATCTTTGGGGAACGGAGTTCTACATGCAACCACTGATCATCCGAAGTTTTATTTTTTGGACCAAGAACATGTAAGCCGAGGTCATTCGCCATTTTCAATCTGTTTTCACAGTTTTTCGTCTGGAATTAGCCATAAATGCTCGTGTTTTTCTTTGTTCAATTTTTCGTCTGGCTTATGTATTTCTTGGTTTATTTCTGAAAGTCATCATTATACCGTAT
Source organism: Disparrhopalites patrizii (assembly GCA_034698585.1). NCBI lineage: Eukaryota > Metazoa > Arthropoda > Collembola > Symphypleona > Sminthuridae > Disparrhopalites > Disparrhopalites patrizii. Next base: position 6,540 of record JAQGBT010007535.1, read on the forward strand.
TGACTGATTGTGAGTGGAAATTACTGACAGGTACCAAAAGATAAACGGCACCAATATGCATGCATCAGTGAAGGACTACACGAAATTTGCAATCTTGATCAAGCATTACACAAACTGCTACGGGAAAATCATTGAATTGATCAAAACGGGGATGACCTTGGGCTGTGTCATGCTCAATTTCATTTTCATCCGCTATCACAGCCAATTGGATTGGTTCACCGTCATCTTTACTCTCACCTGCATCAACATGCTCCATACCAGCCCACCAATCATGTTCGGCCACGCCTTTCGGGTCAATGAATATTCTCTAGAATTTAAAAAACAGCTCCGACGCCACGCGGCCTCTGTTGGCCTCCGGAGCCCGGAAACAAGGCAATTCATGATGAAGCGGTGTAAGGCTCTCCGGGCTCTAAATATTCGGGTGGCAAATACGTATGTCCTGGATGAAAAAATGTTCCTGCTCTTCCTCTACATCATCTTGAATTACACCTGCTCAGTTCTCATTTCAGCTTAGTACCCACCAGCTTATAATTTCAAGAACTATATTTTAATATTTTATTCTAACAAATGGTTCTGAAGTGGTACAAAGGGAGCTCTCATTGAAGTTTAGTATAATAATAATTGTAACAAAATAAATGTGACGATTGCTTAGCTAAATTAATTATTTTCCAGCTAGTTCATCCAATTTAAATGCGCATGCGTTGATCTAGAGCGTCAAAATATTTTAGTTTGCAGCCAAATAATTGATTTTGTAAAATATTAGAAGGCGATTGTCTGAATTGGTAGGATATATACTAAAGCATGTGGCACGAACAAGGAAATTCCACGAAGCTTTGAAGGGTTAAATTGCCATCAGAAAACCCACACTCTCTGCCGTGTAACCACGAGGGATCCAATAAAGCGTTCAAGGACATCGAACGATAAACTGGCAGGTAAACGATATGCAACTGGGTAGTTACAATTTGGTTGTATAATAGCCGCGTGGAATTATCCTGCAGATTGTGTTCGAGATAATTCCAGATTCGAAGGTTTAAAGCCGGAATTAAATATTTTGGATCCATCTCTGGTAGAGTTATTTTGTCGTAAAGACTCCACAGAATATTGGACAATATTGAAGTTTATCGCCCCAGAAAAGTGGATTTCACACACTGACGCTGTCGTTAATATAATAATTGCCAGCAAACTTGGACACATTTTACGATTTGCTAGTAACGTCGTGAAATTCTATAACGATAGGTACGTCTGAGTCAACTTCAATGCCAATTACCTAGTGCAGATTTAACTGCATAATCAACATGCACGGAGTAATTTTTGGAAGGGACATATGAATAGAAAAGATATTATGTCGACTAAAAAAATCGTCGAAAAGGTGTTATGTCGACTAAAAAAATTGGTGAATAAGTGTTATGCCGAGTAACCAAATTGTCGAAAAGACATGATGCCGACTAAAAAGATTGAGCAAAACATATTATGACCAGTAGCAAAATGGACGAAAACATGTTATGGCACACCACTGCAATGTCGAATTTAGAAACTTGCCAAACCCTTTTCTACATTAGATACAAATACAACTTATACTGTCATTATTACTACCAGCAGAAACGCTGTCCGTTTTATTATAGATTTCTATGTTCGCCAATTTTTTAATTCAACAATTTCTCTGTTCCACCATTTATCACACAATATGGCGGCAAAATGTCGAATCGACTAACTGGATGTCTAGTCGATATAGTATCGATTCGACATAATGTCGATTCGGTGTATTGTCGCTGTGGACAATGTATCCCTTACCTATTATCTCCCAGCCATTATTTTCCCTCAATTTATCCCAGCAGTTTTCCCCAGTTTCTCAAATTTCCCCCAGCAATTTATCCCAAGAGTTATGCCCCTTTATATTTATTTTTGGTTTTTGTACGTATGCATAATTATCTTATTTAATAAAATATTTGTTTTACCCCCCCCCCCATCCCGACCTTCGTGTGTATTTATGGCTTCAATTCCTGTCCAATCTTCATGGGGATTGCTTCACTATTTTCACAAAAACGTTATGCTCAGAAAACACAAGTTCAGTTTTACCCAAAATTTTCAAATGCAAAAAAAAACCGAAAGTATTGACAAGCACAGCTAATTGAGTTGTTAGAGATTCAGTGTATTACAATTTTTTATCCACCGTCCTCAAAACATTTACAACGCAAATGGGTCACTGGCAAAATTTCTGGAGTGCAGAGGAGAAAATCAGCTACCTTCGAAGCATACTTGGTGAGGAAACGTACCAAACGGCGATTTACGTCTTTCGAACCGCTTCCTACCTCAAATGCGTCCCATTCAAGTGTTCTAAGGAAAATTTAACCGTGACGGCATTTCCGCGGAGGTCTTGGCGCAATTGTTTGTGGCATCTTGTGTTTGATTATTGTTGTACAAATTTTGCTTTCCTCATACTGACGTACGCCTGGCAAGTATTGTTGGGCAGTGACTTCGGAACGGAAACGGCGGTGCACGTAATATTTCTCACCCTCAGCATTTACTCCTGCGTTTTCTACACGTCTCTGTATCTTCAACCAAAAGAGTGTGGCTTGATGCTCAACCAGCATCATATTCTATTACGGCATCTAGACGGTGAGCAAATTGAATTTTATTTTTCACTCCTGCCAAAAAAAATCATTTTCTACAAATATACACGGAGATTTTATTGGTAAAAAGTATTATTGTACTAGAAATATTTGTGCTTTTTTTGTTTAAAAGTTGTCCAGAAAATTCTATTGCGGCTTCAACTTGGAAGGCACATCCTTTCTCCATTATGTCCATCCTATATCTCACATACTTCTTCTTGACTTTCCCTTTGCTTCTCACTTCCTTCCACGTATTTCACACTCATTTTTCCATCTACCCCATTGCATATTTGCCGGGGGAGATCCAAAGGAGTGTCCTTTGCTTGTTGGGATCTATCCTCCACGAAGCCTTCCATGCCGTCAGCATCGTGATCATCATCTTATTCTTCTTCAGCTACTGGTGCGCCACAGTCATGTCCATTAATATTGCTCTAACACATTTCCGGTGAGTGCTTCCTCAATTCAGCTTTGACCTGAATCCCGCTTAACAGTGAATATGCAAGTATTTTATACCAAGGTATGACATCCGAATCGGTACTCGAATTCAAATCGGAATTATATTCATATTTCTCAGTATTCTAATCGAAGGAATTAGTACCCATATTTTTGTCAGAAAAATATTTTAATGGGAATTTATAATTACAAACACATTTGAAATTCTTTGTATTCAAACGTGGACATTTGGATTCCGATATTTTATTGGTATTCAAAAATTCCTTCATTACGTTGCAAATTCTCGCCTTCGGGCACGTTTTTTTTTGTTGTAAAATCAAGGTACTGTAACGTAAATGATCTTTTCAATTGGCAGTACTACCTACGTAAAACTATTTCGTCCGTAAAAGCATCGATTTTACAAAATCAGAGTTGCGTATGGTCAATTTACAATAATTTTGTGTGTTAATTTAGTAGTGTTTAAGTATTTAAACGCATTCATTTGCCTGAGTGTTTGAATAAAATTGTATTGGAATTAGAATGTATATTGTAAATATACGAAAAAAAATGTTTTTTCATAATTCGAAAAATGCGTTTCGAATTTTAATTCATATTTTGTCGGATGCCATTCCTTGTTTTATACAACGTGTGCGGAAGCCTCCAAAGGCACATTTAGACCAAATTAAGGCCTCTCCAAATTTGTCTATGATATGAAATGCAGGATGGGACGTGATAGTAAGATCCAGAGTCTCAGATGTTACTTGTACATGGAAATCTACATGAACTCCTTCAATGACTTCAACGGCGGCGTCTTCATGAACGGCTTCCTCTTCGCCGTCACATTCCTGGTCTGCATCTTCCTCTTTATGTCCATCACGTTGTATGGGCGAGTGAGCATCTTTGTCTATCTCATCTTCCCCCCATCCGTCCTGGCGTATGTCGTGGTCATGCTGTATTTCATCCCCCATCACGCCAGCATATTATCCTCCTCACGTAAGGTTCTTCGCAATTGGAAGGGCGAGTCCGGGAACATCCGTGTTTCTAAACAATACAGAATCTCTGGCTTAGTGTGGTCTGGCGTGGAGGGCAACAGGAGGTTTTATGGACGGCGGGTGAAAGCTTTCTGTTGCGGATACTGACGAGTGATGCCGTTGCCATGCTGTCGGGATCGACTTGCTTATGTTATTAATAAAAGTATGTAGTTTTATTAATATTGAATTTAGATGTTTGTGTTTAGTCGCGTACATAATCTGTATAATAATGTATTATGAAGTATCTATATAATATGCAGAAGTTT
>JAQGBT010007536.1:0-10876 GCA_034698585.1 Disparrhopalites patrizii
ACGAAGGGCTGAAAAATAAAGTTGTTATAGAGTAAATGTTGTTATAAAGAGAGTTGTTATAGAGAGAGTCCACTGTACTTTGATAATTTTATAAATTCTAGCAATATTTACATAATTATGCGTAAATATTTACATTTTAGTGAGGCAAGAATAAAATTGTGCTGGATTGTGTTGTATAGAGTTCCGGTGCTTTTATAGAGAAAAAGTTAATGTTGTAGGGATACCTGACTTAGGCGCTAATGATCTTCAATGAAAAATGAAACAAAAACTGGCATTGCATACGCCACTAGAAACATCGACTACCATTTAATAGTTTTACATTGGTTTTGAAGGAGCTCTCTTTTCTGGATTCTGAATGCAATTACAGGAATGGAAATTGGACATTCCAGTCATGTTTTTTGTTGTTGTTACCTGTGAATGTTAATCCATCGGTCTAAAATATCGCAATTGATCTTTGATATATTTAGTTATATATTTGATAGTGTCTGAATTTCCGTTTTCCGCTAACCCGTTTTTCCTGCACAATTACAGATTTTAAAAAAATTATTAGTTTAGTTACTTTTCTAATTTAATTTTGTTTATACGTGCAAAATCTGCTGAATAATTCTCTCAATTGAACGCTTTTTTATGCAACACGTCGACTGTCGATTCGTAATATTTGGAATAAATTTAACATAATGGAACTGGGCAAGTAGATGGGATGGGACCAAAAGAGTCGTGAAAGCGCGTAAGTATAATATACACACCCATACATATAAATGTGCGTACTAATTAGTTAATTAGGAATAATTATATACATTTTACTTATTTGATATTTTGTACACATGTAAAGATCTTGAGGTCAAATTTTGACTTAATTGTTTTAAAGTAGTGTGGAGATTTGTCTATGATACTAGCTCACCGTATCTAAATCTCGTGCTAAATGTGTGAAAAATAATGTGACTCTAATATTTGACTTTGAAATAAAAATAAATGAAACAATTTATTTTGTACTAATGCGGTTCATACTTATGGGGATGATTTCCAATAATCTGACACCGAAAAGATCTCAAACAACCAGCACTACGTACAGACAAATACTGAAAAAGTCAGTTGCTTTATTTGACAAAATACACCCTTTACAGTCGGCTCTCTCTATAACAGTCCCCTGTATAGTAGTACTCTCGTTATAACAGTAGCAAAAGATGCTCCTCTCGAAAACTTTCTCCATTTGTTAACATACAGATGTATGTTCTCTATAACAGCTATTCGCTATAACAAGTAAAATTTGATGCTTTATAGGGTGCTGTTATAGCGAGATTCGACTGTATATACAACATCATTAAGTATGTATCTTAGTCTATCACAGCAATAATGGGTGAGAAGATTCTTGGGTCCAAGAAACTTTCCCAATCTCCAGAAAAATGCTGCAGCTGCAAGTGATAAATCTTACGGTTACAATATTATTGTGTAAAAAAGGCCTTACATGGTAAAAGGTATTACAAAGTAGAACAATAATATTCTTAAGGACATTGTCCGGTCTAGGACTGTCTCATCTGTAAAAATAACATCATGTCATGGCATTCCATATAATATAACAATAAAAGAACTTTTACAATACATGTCTACATTACCCACATCCTGCTTATGTATATCTAACATGTAAATTAAGTGAGACTCATCTGAGTGCTCATTGACGTTTGAAGTTTACACATACTACAAACATTCACATTATTCTACATACAGTGATATTCTTCCACAGGTCACATTCTTCCACAAGTAGTATCGTTAATGATTCAATAAACTTCCTCTCCAAAACTTACTTTCAATGATTTCCAGTGATTCCACTAAAAAGCCGGAAATGACCCTGGCTGTAACAAATCTAGATTTGGCAAAAGCAGGCGACATGGCAACATTTCCCCCGCCTTCGGAGCTTCAAAGACTTCTGGAATGCCCTATCTGCAACAATGTACCGATTCCACCCATCTTCAATTGTGCGAAAGGTCACAACATTTGCAGTAATTGCCGACCTCTGCTCAAACAGTGCTGTCTGTGTAAAGAGAATTACACGGACTCCCGAAAATTTGTCTTGGAACAAATAGTGGAAGCATCCAAAACATTCTGTGAGTAACAAGAACACGGATGTTCATTGGTGTTGGAAGGACATACAGTCGATTCTCTCTATAACAGTCCCCTGTATAACAGTACTCTCGTTATAACAGCAACAAAAAATGCTCCCCTCAAAAACTTTCTCCATTTGTTAACAGAAATGTCTGTTCTCTAAAACAGTTTTTCGCTAAAGCAAGCAAAAATTGATGCTTTATAGTGTGCTGTTATAGCGAGAGTCGACTGTAATTATGCGAAACACGTCAAGGCTTGCGAGTTCGGGTAAAATCTTGAACCTAATGTATATATAAAGATTCATTTCACATAACGCTTATAAACAAGGAATGCCATCCGAAAAAATATGACTTAAAATTCGAATTAAAATACCTGTTTTTCCTAATTATGAATACATAATTTGTAGCTTAAAATAAACACAAAATCTAGACGCAAAATTAGAAATTGACTCCGCAGCTCTGATTTTGCAAAAAATCGATGCTTTCACGGACGGAATAGGTATATTATTGCCAATTGAAAAATCCTTGTTACAATGCCTTGATTTTGCTAAAAAAAACTTGGCTGAAGGCGGGAATTGGCACTTTTGAATACGAATTTGAATTTCGAATGTATTTGTACAAATTAATAATTATAATATAATTATAATTATAATTATAATAATAATCAAAATAATAATAATTAATTATAAATTCCCTTATTTTCTGACGAAAATATGGATACTAATTCCGATTGAATTTGAAATACTGAAAAATAGGAATTTAATTCCGATTGAATTTGAAATACTGAAAAACAGGAATATAATTCCGATTTGAATTCGAATACCGATTCGGATGTCATACCTTGCTTATAAATGCTGTGAAATTACTGATTTCCAGGCCCATTGAATGCTTTGTAGGAGACTTGGATGATTGCAATATGACCCTGGTTTACTTGATTAGCTACAAGCAACATTTAATGGTGGTCCACTATATGGACGAAGAGGAGCATAAAAATGGGTTCTTTTCATTAGAGTTGGACTTATTTTCTGCAGTGAGTAAATATCTGCTAAATTGTTGAAATAAATATGAGGATATAATATTAATGAACTAGCAATATTTAAATTTTTATTTAATTAAAATGATTTTTGTCCGCATTGATTAATAATTGAGGGATGACTATAAACTGATAGATGTCACATGGATAGAATGCTTTGTGGATATGGATGGCAACGTTTGTTACTAGGACATTCTCTCGAGCTGGCTCTATCTACTTCAGCCTTGTAATGGTAGGAACTGATGAAGATGCTGAGCAGTACAAGGTTCGAATGACATTCAGTCCACGCAAGTCCGATTTGGTAATGCGATTAAAATACTATTTTGGAATATAAGTACTATACTACAGTGGACTCTCGCTATAACAACCCTGAAGGGAAGGGCAAAACCAGTTGTTATATGGAAAAGTTGTTATATGGAACATTTAGTGTATACGGCATATACGAAGGGCTGAAAAATAAAGTTGTTATGGAGAAAAAGTTGTTATAAGGAGAGTTGTTATAGAGAGAGTTCACTGTATTTATCAGTGTCTACGATCTACTTTGTTATTAGCGAATAAACATGGGCTCTAATTGGAATCAGGAACCATCATTTACGGAGATCATGCAGACACTTGAGATAGTTCCGTGAGCGGTCGCGAGAAACGCGATAAAAGCGATTTTTGCCATTATAGAGCGAAAAAAAGGGATTTTTAATCGGACAGAGTAAAAATCGCAATTTTTGCCCTACAAAACCTGATTCGGACTGAACTTGTGCCCTTTATTAAACCAAACGTGTGCACTTAATTAAATAATCTGTGTCAAACTGCCTGTTTTTCTGGTTTTGTAAGCTTAGTTGTAACAAATTTTAATTGACGAACATTTATTTTCGGCATAATACATTCTATTTTGCTAAAAATTATTACGCATATATACCTAATGTAAAGCATTGTCTTTTAAGAGCAAAAAATGGCCAAAAACACGTAAAACTAATGGTAAAACTAACTACAAGCAAAAAACCTTAAAAGCAAAACTGACAAAAATTCTGAATACAGGAATACACGCTACAGAAAGTGACTTCTTTTCCTCACCTTCTTGCTGCTCAGTTCTGATATGTAGTCCCGAAATAATAAAATTCAGATAAAAATATTTATACAAGCGTTTATACATGATTTTATTGCGGTTCCATTCAACAAAATTGTGTTATGATCCGACAAAAATTAGCCAAGCTATGAAGGTATGATGATTCTTCTGCGCGCAGTTCAAAAGATTTAAAAATTGCCAATTAACTATGCGCGGAAAACCGTCATAACTTGGGCAATTGTGGTCCGATCACGATACAACTTTGTTGACTGGCAGCACAATAAAATGTGACATCGACTTTATCTTGTTTTTATTATTTCTGGGGTAGGCAGCAGGCAGTAAGCGAACATGCATTCAATTTCTGTTGCGTGTTTTCAGAATTTTTGTCAGGTATGTACATATGTATGTATATGTAATCAGTTTTGCTTTTAAGGAGCTTTGCTTTGTACATACTAAGATTTGCCATTCGTTTTGCTTGCTTTTAGTCACTATTGGTTGTTAAACGACGATATACTAATTTTTAACGAAAAATTTAAAAAGCGATAAAGCGATATTTAAAAGGCGATAAAAGCGATAAAAAATTTTAAAATGCGATATTTAAAGGGAAAATAAAGCGATTTTTGAACGACCTTAGTTATATGGAACATTTAATATATGGACCTAATGTGTCGAAACGGCGGAAAATAAAGTTGTTAGTTGTTATCGATAATTGTTTTTATGAAGAGACTTGTTGTAGAGAAACTCCATTGTAGGTAATATTCAACTTCCAATTGTGTACTTTTAAAATGAATGCCGTACTTAAAGCTATCGTTTCTAACACGGAACTAAACCAGAGAGCATATTAGAAAAATGTATATACATACATGTAAAAATGTGCATAATCTGGTGCATTTTCCCTATAAATTTTATTGCATATTAGGTCTAACAACATAAAGAACATTTTCAAAATGTAAATGTTCAAGTTTAAAGAAAGTCTTGCAAGTGTATTGCATATGTCATATAAAATTAGCTTCCAGGAAGGTATACGTAAAATTCTGCAAGCAATACGTCTTACGTATTGCTTGCAGAATTTTATTGCGGGTCTAGAAAAAACATTATCTGAATCCGACCCGGATCAGCTAAATTATAGCGGTTTGTTAAGTTAAAATTTCCCAATTTTGAACACAATCGGATTTTTGATTTTGGGTATATAAGGAACAAAAATTTTATTTTGCCACAACAGCACAAAACTGGACAATTATGCTTGGTGCTTTCTAAGCAGAATTTTATTGCTGAACTATAACACTAAAATCTCCATGATCGAACAACAATTTACTACTAAGTCATTGTGGTTTTTCCACGCCAAGTTCAAAAATTAGAATTTTGATTAAATTGATGTTCGCCTCCACGGGTCAAAATTATTACACGTTAATTGCAATGAATAGCTAGATTAAAAAAAATTGGATTGATATTTATTGCGATAATTATATTAGTAATTATATAAGTAATTATGACATAAAGTCAATAGACCGCAGAAAATGCTCATACGACACGTTTGCGTAATTCGGAGCATTGAATTGCAAAACTTTTTTTTGTGCAAGGATTGCCAAGTGAAATGCACCCAAATGTTGCTTCTTGTAATTTCATACAAGAATAAATTGTAAAAAATGTTGGTTTTTTTGAAAAACTAAGATATTTCCAATATTCACTACACAAAAATTTGTTTCTTTTACTGCTTACATAATTAAGTGATAGAATTGCATGTTTGAAATCTCTTTATTCTTCATGTATTTATATAGGTAGGTAAAATCAGTAAGAGGATCTATTTCCCAGAAATTTGATCACTCAGCAACTCAGCTCAGCATTCTTGGTATTGAAATAGGTGAAGTCCAATGCTCTATATGCTACAGATGTGCCTAGCTTCACTCTTTTCTAGCGCAGTATTTTATAGCACCTTTCTAAACTGCTAGGATGCTAATGGCCCATTTTGGAACAATAATGAAATATTACACTAGGCAGATATTTTATGCAATATCTGGAAGCCCCAAAAATCCCCAACCCCTTCTAAAAACTAACTTGACTTTTGAAAGAGTTTATTGAATTCTGATTTTTTAGAAAAATTAGAACAACACAGGAGACAAACATAAGTTAAAATAACAGCCAAGAGAATATTACAAAGATTACACATAGTGAACGCTAAAGAACTAAAACAGAACTGACTTGCGAATGCAAGAAATACACGTATTGATACGAAAAAATATTTCTATGTAGTTTACAAATATTTAGAGGATTCTTTTGTATATTACAAAGATAAAAAAGAATAAAAGGCAATACGGAAGCATTTTGTTACTAAGAGGAAGAATCATAGTACATTTTAAGTGATTTTACCGAATAAAGGTTCGTTACCAACTGACAACATACATTCAATTTATAAAGTTCATTTACACAGGAAATGACCAGGCATTTTTCCAAAAAAAGTTCATTGACAGTAATTCATAAGTAAAGAATGTCTATAAAGAATAGCGACAGAATAAGGAAATTTAAATAATGAAAATGCAATAGTCATTTCATACATATTATAAAATATCAGTATACTTGGGAAATATGATAAAATGTGGGCATATTAATTTCTTGATGTATCTCGTGATTCGTGTTTATATGATGTTCTTGCAGCCAGGTCGGACCAGTGGTGTAAAGCACTGACAGCCGTGAGGGACAGAGCGAATTCCAAACCACCGAGGACCATGCTCCACCACCCTGGCTCTTGCGGAGGAGGAGAGAGAGAGGAAGGCAAGCCGGCAGCCAAGTATATAGCAGAAGGCCAAGGATTATATTACGATAAGGAACCTGTACCAGCACAGAAGACTGTATACAGTAGAGTCTCTGCATAACAGCACCTCTTTTATAACAGCATGTTCTCCATAACGTCGTGAAATTCACAGCACCTCGTACATAGAATACATAATTGTGTTCTCTATAACAGCTTTTATAACAACAAAATTTTGGGCTCCCTTGGATGCTATTATAGAGAGACTCCACTGTACTTGCATTATGGAGGTTTTCAATACGAAGATTTCCCCATCGGACAACGCTCGGACGCAAATTGATTGTGTATTTGGGACTACCTGCCACTCTATCTCCAACTTCTCTATAGATAAGTAGTTGTAAGTACAATATGTAAAACTCCGAACGAATATAGACCGAACATGAAAAAATAAAGGGTAAGAGCAATCTGTAAGACCTTAGGGTAAAAAGCGGAGTTTAAACCCCGATTTTGTTTTTCGATATGACGTTCTTGCAACTTCCAGTGCTTTGACTTCGTAAATTCCCTTAGAATTTAGAACATTGCCCATTTGGAAGAAAAATTCCCTCCTGCTCTTGCGTCTCGGAAGCTTTTATGTTTGAACGTCTCCAAAAACAATATTAATATTCACACTAGAGTTCCTTATCGGCCACGTGATTTTAATTTGGAAATTGTACTTGAAATTGGATTCTGAAATCGGTAATTGGATGAAATTCGAACACGGCTAAAAATGGCAGCGTTCTCCAGAAAGAGGCCGATTTACTTGCTTCGCTCACTGCCGATGGCGGCACATTTTCAAAGTCGTTCAACCAACGTTTTTTCATTTTTTTCATGCTTATCCTGATCCTGATAATGCTAATGAAACTGAGAGCAAGTGTCCAATTATAAATTTTATTTGACCAGACAATCAGGCAACGTCTTCCCGCGCGAATTTTTAAATTTAATGACGTTTGTTCATTCTTCAATTCTCACTTCTCAGTCTACATCTAGATCTAATTAGAGTTAAAAGTCTATACTATTCGAGCGTATACTAAACAGACATTTTGCATGTACGCCACTATAGGAACATTGACTACGATAATTATTTTATTTACTTTTTTTTGGAGGAGCTTTCTTTCTGAATACAATTTTTACAGGACTGGAAACGGGACATTTCAATGTTGTTCTTGTTACTTGTTAATGTTGATCTGTTTTAATTTAACGTAATTGATCTATTTATTTAGTTACATTTTGTATGAATTCAATTTCTGTTTTCCGCTAACCTGTTTTTCCTGTACAATTACAGACTTTCAAAAACACATGATTAGTTGGTTCTTTTTCTAATTTAATTTCGTTTCTACGTTCAAAATCTGCAAAATAATTTTCTTAAGTGAACCCTTTTTGGTGTAAAACGCCGATTCGTATTTGGAACAAATTCGCATTATGGAAACGTGCAAGTCAGTGGGATCAAAAGGGAGTCTTGAAAGCGCGTAAGTATATGTAAATGCACATATTATTTAGGAATAATTACATATATTACATTTTACCTATTTGATATTTTGTACATTTACGAACATGTAAAGATGTTGAGGCCAAATTTTAACCTATATTGTTTTAAAGTAGTATCACCGTTAATGATTCTATGAACTTCTAAAAAATTACTCCATGATTTCCAGTGATTCCACCAAAAAGCCGGAAATGACCCTTGCTGAAGACGTAAAAAATCTAAATTTGTCAAAAGGTGGCGACATGGCAACAATTCTCCCGCCTTCGGAGCTTCAAAGACTTCTGGAATGCCCTGTCTGCAACAATGTACCGATTCCACCCATCTTCAATTGTGCGAAAGGTCACATCATTTGCAGTAATTGCCGACCTCAACTCAAACAGTGCTGTCTCTGTAAAGAGAATTACACCGACTCCCGTAATTTTGTGTTGGAACAAATTGTGGAATCATCCAAAAGATTCTGTGAGTACCAAGAAAAAGGATGTTCAATGGTGTTGGAAGGACAGAATTACGTGAATCACGTCAAGGCTTGCGAGTTCGGGTAAAATCTTGAACCTAATGTATAAATATTCCTTAGAAATTACGTTGACAAATGCTATGAGATTTTTTATGGATTTCCAGGCCCTTTGAATGCTTTGTAGGAGACTTCGATAATTGTAATATGACTGTGGTGGACTTCATTAGCTACAAGCACCATTTAATCGACGTCCACAAGATGATTGAACTCCATCATATAAATGGCTTGTTTTCAGGCGTGTATAATGCGAACGAGTATGATCTCCAGCACGGTGAGTCATTTCCTGTTAAATTGTTGACCTGAAACTGCGGATTTCTCGGTGAAATAAGCATTTAGATTATTTAGTTTAACTTATTTTTGCTGGCATTGATTAATAATTGAAAGATGACTATACTGATACGGGTATAGATGCCACTTGGAGTGGAGGCTACGTGAATGTGGATGGCAAAACATTTGTTTCCAGAATTATGCATCGAGGTGGCTTTCTACATTTCTGTCTTGTACTGGTTGGAACAGACGCAGAGGCTAAACAGTACAATGTTCGAATGACATTCAGTCCACCTGATTCCGATGTGGTGATGCAATTTTTATCATTTTGAAAATTTTTACCATATCAGAATCTCATTTTTGACCAAACAAGTATGAGGAGGGAGATGCAATCAGATCTTGTACACACATGATGGCGAATGTGTATATATTAATTGTTACATGTATTTAGATTTGCTATGACGTCACCGTACCAGTCAGGACAATCACAGTTACAAACGAAGAGCTGACCTGGAACTGTCTCCACGCTTTTTTGACGGAAGAAATGCTCAAGAGCTTTTGTGAGGTTGAGGTCATTCCACAGGACGGAACACGGAATTACGTTTGTAAAATGACTTACATCATTTTGAAGAGTGTCACCACCTAGTTAAGAATCATTTTCAAATCACTGTGACCTTGAATATAGATGTATACGTCAATGAATCGTTTCAATTTCAACTATTAACTATAGCCACTAGCCGGCTATCGACAAATCTATTCACATAGTGTAACATGTTGGATTTTCTTTGTCATAAATTTATTGCAATTGTTGGGAGCACAATACTTTTTGGAATGTTAAAAAAGTCTTCCAAGACTTGATCAGACGAACTTGAAATTGATACTTATATGTATTTGCACATGGCTTTTTAATCGAGTTCGAGTTCCGCCCAAATATCAACATGAAAAATTAATTTCACCTACGATTTCAAGTTCGAACTGAAAATAAAGCATTCGATAAGGAACTCTAATGTTAATGTTGAAGGTATCAGTATCTGTTTGTTTTGGTAAATAAGTATGGTCTCAAATGGGAATAGGGACAGCCACATACTGAGATTGTTCAAACACTTGGTCAAGTAAGCAATATTTGATTTCACTTGGATGCAGATCTATTATGACCTCACCGTACCAGTGATTACAATCCGCGCTACAAAGGAAGAGATGGCACGGAACCATCTCCATGCTTATTTCACCGAAGACATGCTCGAGACCTTTTCTGGGGTTCAGGTCATTCCACAGGTCGGAATACGCCAGTACAAATTTAAGGCCAATTACATCATTTTGAAGAACGTGTAGTATTGTGGTCATCTATAGTCACGTTTCACGAAAATTATTAATTATTAAATATTAGTAGTAAATCATTATTAACTAATATTATTATTATTAAGTATCAGTTAATCATTATTAGCTAATATTATTATTATTATTATTATTATTATTATTATTAATTATTAGCCATTCATTATTAACTACTACTATTATTATTATTAATTATTAGTAAATCCTTAAATATAATTATTTAATTATTAATTATTAGTGAATCATTATAAGTTATAACTAATATTATTATTATTAATTATTAGTGAATCATTATAAGTT
>JAQGBT010007537.1:0-10876 GCA_034698585.1 Disparrhopalites patrizii
CTCCCTCTCTCTCTCTCTTTCTCTTTCTCTCTCTTTCTCTCTCTCTCTCGATCACCTGGCTCCTCCTTTGCTCGAAAAGACTTTTGGAGAGAGCTGTGCGTGCGGGAGGTAGAGGTTGGGTGAGGGTAAAGACGTCGTTTAAATTCTAGATTTGTCTTCCCTCGTACTTATTCCAAAGTCTCCCCCTGCTCAATATTTACGACATTTCTTTTTTAGCTAAAAGGTGGACGGGCAAGTCCAGACACCCCTTTCATTGTTTCCTCTCTCTCTCTCTCCCTTTGTTTGCCCTCTTCCCGCCCCTTCTCTTTCACAATCGGTCAAGTATTTTGGGCAAACAAGATTACTTCCAAGGATCCATCTATTTTTCATTCCTTCTCTTCTTCCCCGAAACTTCCACTGGTGAATGCCTTGGAAAAATCCCGGAGTCTTCCTGTGGTTTTCCTCCGATCAGCACCCACCAAGTGTGGCGGGAGGATCAAGCCTCAAAGTGTGGCTACTTTTCTCCTTCACTTCCCTTTCCCTCATTGAAGCCATTCATCCCCTCACCACTCAACTTTGCACTCCCTCATTCCCAGTCTCATGATGAAGCATTAGCATTAAGTGAATATGCAGGTGCAAGTATGCAATTGCATCAGTAAAAGATTGGCCATGGGAAGTAGGAAGAGTGCGAACAGAGAGGGATTTTTCGGAAGCAGGAGGAGTGCAAGTATAAATGATGACCAGCAATCTCCATTAATTCTCATTTTGGAGTTAATGAAAAGGGTAATTTAATTTCCTTGAAATTACCATTTTACTGTCTACATTGAGAGGGTGCATTTTTGGCCATTTCCTCTCATCTACTTATTGAAGTGGAATGAAAATACTCACATTTTACTGATGGATTACGCGTGAAACTCACCCAGGCAGTCTGCCGCGATGCTAAATAATTTGTATAGTTCCAGCATGTGATTGTTTCTACAAAGCTGTCCATCAGCATGAAACGATGAAACTCATCTTGTTGTCCTTTAATTCTTCCCATTTCCATCTTTGTCTTTTCCCACTATTGTCTTCTATGCACTCACACAAAATCATCTTGAATTCATTCAAACAGTATTAGTACTTCCCCACCCCAATTATCCTCACAAAAAAGGCGGTGATGTCCGCTAGCAAAGAGTTAATGAGCTGGAAAAAGTGTTCATTCCAGAATGAAAGGGTTAAATGAAGCTCGTTCCATTCTGCCACACTGCTTGTTCCGGATTCCATTTTTTCCCTGACTGAAGGATGTCGACTGAGCTGACTGAAGATGTGCAGGAATGGCGTCATCTCCACTGGAATTCCTCTCTTTTCCGGGTCAAGTCAAAGGAATGACAATATTATGATTACTCCCGTCTCTCCTGTTTGTATACATGCTTTATTGGCCTGGTTTCCTCACATCCACGTCCACGGATTTCAGTATTATGAGGTTGGACTCTTATTTACATTAGTCCTGCCGATCTCGTCTGTCCCGCGACCCGGGTCCGGGTGTATGTTCGGAAGCGGGGATTGTTGTTCCAGAGGGGCAGAAGAGGGATGGGAGATGTGTGACGGGCTGTTTGGGAGGCACGGAATTGGAAACACGACAGTCCCACACATTACCTGAGGGTGTCTCATGTGCGGATATTGTCATGCTTCGCCTGGCGCTCCTTTCTCTCTCTCTCCCAGCCCTACTTTATGTCACTCCCGGGCTTCATTCACCAACAAAATCATCAGTCCCTCAAGGGTTTTAAATCTAATCATTTAATGTTGTCTTTGATACATACGCCGATGCGGATTAGGCCGGCCGTTCATTTCCGACAACATCCCTATATCTCACACACAGATGTAGGCGGGAGGAAGGCGGGGGAGAGAAAGTGAGAGTGAGAGAGAGAGAGAGAGAGAGAGAGAGAGAGAGAGAGAGAGAGAGAGGAAGGAGGAGAGAGAGACAGAGGAAGGAGGAGAGAAAGAGAGAAAGGGAGCGAGGAGAGAACAAATTCCGCCTCTCCCCATCATTATGACTCTTTATAGATTCTCAACGACTCCATATAGACGCATCTTTGAGCCCTGTATATGTATATCTATATGTACATTTCCTTGAGCACACACAATCTTTTTTTTCTCTATTCTTCTCTATATCCTTCCGGCATCTCCCTCTTGGAGTGAGAGAGAGCACCTTCTGGCAGAGCCAATTTGGGTCTATTATTATATGTGTAGTGCTCGTGTGCATAGTGGGAAGCGAGAATCTATGAAGTGTACCCATTCTCTTTTTTTTGTCTCTCTTCCTCTCCTCCGTCGCTGTCCCTCTCTGTCTCTCTTGCTGTCTCTCCGTCAGTCCCTCTTTTGCTTTCTCTCTGCCTCTCCGTGTCACTGGTTTTCCCTTTCTGTGTCCCTTGCTTTCCCCGTTTCTTCCTCGCCGGTGCCGTCCCATGCGACTGCGAAAGACATTGCATCAGCCCCCGGAACGGCAATTGTCGACCCAGTTGTTGCAACTTGTATGCATAGAGACCGTGATGCGTGTGTAGATATGTATGCATATATGTACATGGATTTATAAATAAAAGAAGCCTTGTTAATGCATGACTGGGAGTAAATTTCTCGTGCGAAGAGCAGGGTTACTATGCACGTCCCAATCCACGGTGTCTTCTGCATAAGGCCTGACAGATAAACTTCAAGGGGGGAGAAAGAGAGAAGAAAAGTTGGGAGGGAGATAAAGATTACTTAGTCGGGTGTGAAGCTCGTTTAGAAGGAGCTTGTGCTCAGGTTAGCCGGCTGTGCTACATGGTCCGAAGAACATGATTCCATACATACATATGCACATGCCCTGGTAAAAAAAAATGCTCGAACTGCACCCACTGCCTAAGTGGTGGGAGAGCCCGCTCTACACTTTCCCTCTCGCTTTCTCTCCTTACAGAATTTCCCCCTGAAAAATAGAGGAAAGGGAGAGGAGCGGCGGTTGAGCTATTCTACACACACACACAAGAGCTCGGGGAACTTAGTATTTTAAGGGAGAAAGAATTGTGAGAAAATTTTCTTCATCCCAGTCGTACTACAGGCGTATACGTGGACGTGCTTATGTATACACACTCAGGCAGTCTTTTTTCCTAATGTGCTGTGTACTTTAGCCGTGGCTATGGTGATGGAATGGAACCTTACGACGACTACGTCTAACTCCGCTCAAGGGAAGTGGTTGCATTCAATGCTGGAAGCAGATACCTTGAGTATCGATCTCATCTCTCTCCGAAGAAAAGAAAGTGAGAGAGAAAAAAACTTCAATCCGCTGATTTTTCTCTCCTTTTCTCGCCTCCTTCCTTCCTTTCATCCTTTCCCTCCCATTTCTTTATTTCTCTCCGTCTCCTTTGTTCCCTTCCTCAAGCAGTTGCCCACAAACAAGTACCGCCTTTCTCCCTCTTTCTCTCTCTAACGCACTCTCCCTCTCTCTCTTGCACTCACACACAAAGCACAAAAGCCTCTCCTGCTTAATCGCTCTCTCTCTCCCTCTCTTCTCTCTCTGCTCCGCTCTTCTCTTTCCCTCGGAAACGCTCTTCTCCTTGCCCCCAGATCGTCTCAACTGTTGTCAGAAATCCCTGAGAAATTATGCACGCTACCATTACTAGAGTGATGATAATGATGGCGTTGATGATGATGATGGCGGCCGTGATGGTAGTATCTACATAAGGAGTTAGTCAGAGTAGTTGTGGTGATGAATATGATTTATTCCCCTCAAAATCCATCCTTATTTGCCTTGGATTTTATTTTCTATCTCTCCATCCTTTTTAATTTATTCATTGGTAATTGACGGGGTTGAAGAAATCTTTGTTGAAAGAATCAAAACTGACACGCTTTCATCGGGGAGGGGAGGAAGAAAAATTATAAACAAAAGAGATCCTATCAGCAATATGAGGAAGAAGGCTTCCTTTTTAGCAAAGGAAACCACATGAAAACCACGGCACACTTTTTTTTATTGTCTTGCGGTTTCTTTTTCTTCCTGTTTGCATGCCCGTAGAGAATGAAAGGGGGAAAAGACAGAGGGAAAGAAAACCCTCTTTCCCTCCCAGGAGGCCCGGGTCATTTGGAACACATGGAAATTAGATCTCTCCCAGGAGCTCCCCTGAACCTACTTTCTTTGGCTTTGATTCCCCCGTACTTTATTAGCTCATAGGAGGTTACCTTCACGGGGAAATCCCGAAGAGGGAGAGAAAAAGGGGAAGGATGAAGAAGGAATTCATCTCGGTCTTAAGATTGTTCTCTCGGCCGGGATGAAATGGCAAAAAAATCCGGGATATAAAGGTAGATGAGGGGTTGGAGCAGTGCAGGCGGGGAAAGTCGGCGCATTTTTAGTGCTTGACTTGTGGTTAATTTTCTTTCCAAGTAATTTAGAAGCCGTGAAAGGAGTCATGAACTTGGTACGAGCTCCAAGAATTCCGTCCCAGAGACTTTTACTGCGGCTTTTTGTCCTTTAGAAAGTTTAATGTGGGTTCCATAACACCCCGGGAGCTCTCGCTGACTACTCCCAGTAACTCCATCATCTGCCCTCCCCTTCCCCTCATGAGCAAAAAAAAACTCTCCCTCCCTTTTTCAAGGTGAAAGGACATCTCGGAGGAGTCCATCCTCCTCCGCCTCCTCCTCCTCCCCTCCCATGTTCGTCCCCGAACTAATAATTGTTATTATTGGAAGCTCCCACGTATTTACACACTGGCTTGGGCCAGGTAGGGCGTAATTACACAAGCTTGGCAATTGCGGAGAACCCAGAACCGGCCATTCAGAAACACACATGGACACAATTCTGGGCTCGTAAGGCTTTCTCCTCCGTCCTACTTTTCCCTATAAAGACAGGGCAGAAAGGCGGAGGATCTGTAGTGGACAGAGCTCGTCCGTGGGGACACATCTCAAAATAAACTCTTTCACATTCCTTCCATGTTCCTTCATCAGCCACCAACACGGGAAGGCCGAGGACATTTTCCCCCTTTCCTTCAAACAATTCTTATGTTCAGGGGCCACTCTGGGGAGGTTCGGGGGAAGAAAGGGAGACTTTCACTCCTTTTGTAAGGCTAGCCCCGTTCTCAACGACTTCCCTCTCTTTTATGTCCTCCTTCCCTTTCTTCCTCTTCTTGATTTCCTGATCCTCTCCTCTTTTCCTCTTCCCTTTTCCCCTCCCTTTCTCCTCCTTTTGTTCCTTCTCTTCCTTCCCTCCTTCCTCCTTCTCCTTCCAAGCACTCAGTGGCTTCTCTCCCTCCAATTCCACCTTTTGTTCCAGCTCACAACAAAGTTAGATAGTCTCATTCATTCTAATGAAACACTTTGGTTGCCGGGAAGACTTGGAATGGATGCCAACGTGTCCTTCATAGCAATTATACGGTGGGAAAAGGGTGGAGCTCATACAGCGCCACTAACCTTCGCTGTTATTTCCCCCGCGTCCAAATAATGTCATGTACGGGCCACTTATTTCTACGTACGTACTCCTCACTTCCATTGACCTTCTTGCTTCCCCCCTGGCTAATGCCCACAAAACAATGAAAGGACAAATTTCATTGGATGTGCCCTCACATAATGACACATACACAGGTCCAACTTCCTCCATTGATCCACCCTTTCGTCAATTACTAAGCAATTACGAGCATGACAGTATCTGCGAGTCAACACAAATCAACGCAAGCATAAATGAGACGTAGTTGTGAGTGAAAAATGGGAAAACCAATACACTTGAGTAGTAAGTGGATAAACATAAGGAGTATTTGACAAATGAAGGATTTGACAAATTAAGGGAGGAATAGGAGTTGAATGTGGGAGCGGGCGAGGACGAGATTTAAAGTAGGACAAAAGTGAGGGGATTTTTATTCTGAACATGACCGAGTAACTACGTTCTTCATGAATACATATGTATCTGGTGTACTCTGCTCAGGGGAAGTACGAGCAGGCTTTTGCGTGCGACATGGCTAAAGGGCGTAAGGGCCATTGCGAATGTGGCTGACACGGGAAATGTTGGAGGAAGAGATATCTGCCATCCTCCGAGGGTACTCGTCCAAATGAAAAATCTCCCCTACACGGCATCCCCATAAAACCTTTCCTCTGACCTTTTACATGTAATTTGGGGCTTGACGATGAGAGAGCTTGATCGTCGCCCACGCTCCGGCTATATTCCCCTAGCCTAGTAGATATATCATACCCGGGATATTTGCATGGCTTGGATGGGAGGAGACAAAAGGCTTTTTTTATGTGTACAAATTTAGTTTGAAAAACGTACAAAAGGAAGGGGAGAGAAGAGAGAAGCCCCACGTTTACCCTTCGGACTCCGAGAGCATGTGAGTTTGAAGGGTGGGACGAGAGGGAGAGCATTGTCAAGAGTGATTAGAAGGGAAATTTTCGGAAATTGAAGCGAGTATCTATAGGTATAGAAATCGAGAGAAAGAGGAGAGAGAGAGAGAGGGCGAGTTATGAAAGAGAATAGGTGGAGAACTGTAGAGAAAGGGAGAATGGTAGTGACAATAGATGAAAGAGAATGGAGAGCTGATTACTGGGAGTAAGTGAAAATAAAAGTGAACGGCAGGTGAAAGTTTGCGTACGGGGGCTACACAAGAAACTTTATGGGGCTTGAGTCAAAGGAAACCATATAGTGAAATCAGGAAGTCAAAGAAAGGTGGATGGAGAGAGAGAGAGAGAGCGAGAGAGAGAGAGAGAGAGAGAAGAGAAGGGTAAGGCTGGAGAGGGGAAATGGGAGAGAGAAATGAAAGGATAGGAACAGACTGAGGGCAAATGAGACGGCTAAGTGAAAGGACTTGTGTCGAAGACGAAGAAGACGTGCGAGAAGGAGATGACGGCATGGACGTGATTTATCTCAGCCAGAGAGCACTCCTTCTGCCCTCTGCACACACACTCACTTCCCATTTAAACTAGATTAACATGTTTTGAGAAGGAGGTTAAACAACAGTTTGAACATTTGATGTGAATTTCACCAGAAAAACAACACCCGAGCAGAGGCATTCCTGTGGTAAACAGCGACGGGAAAACTTCATTCCTTTTCTGATGAATCAGTTACAGGGAATTTCTCCCAATGCTTTCTCTCTCTCTCTTTCTCTTCCGCTTTTTTATCCGTACTCACATCCATTGCGCTCCCAGAATAAAAGGAAGGATAAAAGTGAATGAATGGAAATGACGTGAGAGGATTCGGAGATCACCAGAGGCAAGGCAATGACTGCTTCCATACATCCTTATGTAAATTTATCTAGTCTCTTTCTCTCTCACTCTCGCTACAGCTCTCAGCGCTCGACAATTCGCTGTGGCTTACTTGCTCCGGTGGAAATCAAGGAAATTATGCGATAGAGGGGAAATGGAATCCATGCACAAGGCATCAAACCCAAACATTCTTCTGGGCCAGCACCATCCATAGGCACAGAGCAATTTAATATGATCTTCACTCGTTGATGACATCCAACTACGACTACTATGTCTGCCTCACTTAGGCTCACGGAGATTCACAGAGAGAGAGAGATTCAGAGAGAGAGACAAGCTCCAGACTTCCCTTTTTATCTACATACTCTCAATAAACACTACAGAAACCATAAATCTGAGTCTCTCTCTCTCACTAGAAGCTCTAGTGAAGCAAAGGCTGATGTGGGTAGAGTACTACTGCCTTTTGTGTGCTTCTAGGATTTCCCAGGTATCGCTTTCCCTTTTATTTGTTCACAACACAAATTCCCTTTCCCGCGTTAACCCTGACTCATCTTAATAATTATATAATTACTTGATTACTCGATTTTCATATCAATACCTCTCCTGCTCCGGGCTCCCCCCTCCCGCTCTCTCTCTCTCTTTCTTTCTCTCTCTGTCTGTCTCTGTCTTCCTCTTTCCCTCTTTCTCTCTCTCAGGGCACACAAAACTAGAAGAGGAGAAAGAGGGAGCACAAAAGAAATCTAACACGGCTCTGCTTCAGAACTACTACTACTGCTAGTCCCGTGCTACAAACAAGTTATTTTTCTGCTTTGTTGCTCAATTCCTTCGCGCAAACTTGAGCAGGGGAGTGCAAAGACGGTATCTCCGCTAAATCTGTGGTAATTCACTCAATCCCCTTTCTCCCCTTTTATGTGGACCTGGATACATTGTTCCAAATTCATATTCACACACAGTAAGCCCTCTTTCTCTCCAATTGACTCCCCTTTGTTTACTCTCCTTGTCCCATGGCCATCTGCTTGTCCTTCCGTGGGAGCCTTCTCATGCAATGTACAACCCCAAATCGGGGAATTCCCTTCTTTTGGTCAATCTCTCTCTCTTTCTCTCCTCCTCACAATCTAATTCTCTGTCTCTCACTTCCTCTTTCTTTCTCTTTTCATGCCCAACTCCATGGAAGAGCCACAGGATGGACTAACTTAGTCTTTTTTATTATCTACATCCTGTACTAATTACCAGAACAAAATGCCCCGTATGAAAGTGGGGCTCCCCGCAAATCAAATCAGGAAAAGTTTAATTTTCCTAATTACTCATTAATTTAGCAGATGCGGAGAAATCCGCGGCCAGACTCGTGGAGAGAGAACATTGTCTCACGTGGAAAGTGATCGGGAGGTACGGGAAGTGAACTTTTCCTTTTCCTGCTCCAGTAACACAGATATATCTATCTATACTACAGATTGAAAAAAATGGGAAGCTCCAATGATGGAGACTGAAGGTAATTTCTCGGAGTAGGGAGAGGAGGAAGGAGATGCAATAAGAGGAGGATGAGGAGGGACTAGGAGAAAGCCAACGTTTTGAGTAGATTGAAAAAATGGAGTAGAAAGACCTTGCATGAGGAAGACTAATTACTTGTTATTTGTGTCGATGGCTTTCTTTGGTTGGAAGTGAGTTCTCCTCATAAAAGAGGGAGATAAAGGGAGGGAGAGAGGGGGAAGAGAAGGGGGAGGAGAGAGAGAGAGGCGTTGAAGGAACTTTGCTTGTGAGATTCGATTAGTTTTGTTGTTGAGGAGGAACGTGTGAGTTTGGTGTTGTTGTTGAGAGAGCCCCGAGCTGGAGTCAACTGCTATGTGTGTATCCATGGAGTTGCTGGATGTTGAGATTAGATACGTGAAACAGGACAAACCCAATTAGTATCGAGTAGTCCCAAGGGGGTCTGATTTTCCAGGAGTATGAGGATGCCTAAAGCCCCTCACTCCTTGGCCTGTTGGGATTCCTCACACAACAGAGAAAAACCTGGAGCTCGTTTGTTACTTTCACTCCCTTTTCTTTCCTTTTCTTTTCCTCTCTCTCTCTCTCTCTCTCTCTTTCTCTTCTGCTTCTCTCTTTCTTCATCTTCTCCTTCGTCTTCATCTTCTCCTTCTTCATCTCCCTCTGCTCCTTCATCCTCTTCCTCCCGAACCCTACACATTCCCTTCACACGGACAAGCATCCTTTCCTTTTTTTTGCCCACGCCATGCAGACACGGGCTTTTTTCTCAGTCTTCGATTTTCCTCTTACTCCTAGGATTCTTTGCCGAGGCAGCTCCTTCCTCTTCATCTCCTCCTCCTTCTTCCTCTCCCGCACTCCCTTCCCACTTGAAGACAATAGGAGACAGGGCGTAGATGTACTCCGGCACAAATCCTAAGTACAAGAATAATCTCATACTTTTATCCCTTGTTCTACTCCTCTCCCTTCCTCCTCATCTGCCTCTCTGGGTCTGTTAGCATGAGCTATATACTACCGTGTGCTCCAGCCTCTGCCTCTGAGAATTGCGTTTCATCTACTGCTTTCCCCCTAAAAGAAAACATGAAGAAGAACAAGAGCCGCTTCATCTTCCTCCTCGTCGTCTCTCCCATTTTACATGCTTTTTAAGTCAATAGGGATTTTAGTGTGTGGGTCGAAAGGACTCTCACCTTCCGTTTCTCCTCTATCCTTCCCTTCCATGCAGACAGCCATTCACTCCAGCCTCCTTCCCCTCTTGATCCCTTCCAAAGAAGAACAACAAAAAATACAACCGGCTCTGAAACGGAAAACTTGTTCCCCTTCCGCTTCCTTCTTATAAAGAATGTTAATTGACAGACAGACAGGGAGAGAGGAAGAGAGACAGAGAGAAAGGAAGAGAGATAGAGGTAGCTGTTTGAGTGATGAGACTACAGCGATTACGCAAGGAAATTTCTTTGAACAACACTAGGATCCACGTTCTTCTCAAAGCCTTTTTTCCTAGAAATGAATTGGCAGAAGAGCCCTTGTAATTGATCCTTTAGCTGAGTGCTAAGCTTATCTGTCTCCCTCTCAGACTATTTTAATTAATTGGGCGGAAGTCGTCTTGAAAAAGTGCCCTCACAATTTTCCTCTCTCTGGCTGTCTTTTATCTGATGTCCTTGTTGTTGTTTTCCCGCCTTCCGCTTCGGTCAGACACATGGAATGGCATGGGGAGTTGACAGGAGAATGATTCACAGTATGAAAATAATATTTTAATGGAAGTTCGAATTGGATGTATTGGGGGGAAGTTGTATTTACATGGCCGTTGTAGCGGGAATGTTTCACGTCTTGCCCTCCCGTCAGATGCCGAGGCGACTCTCGACTCTCCCCCTGCACAAAGGACACTTGTGAGGCTGCATTGCACGAGGACAGGTTGTTCCCATTTCTCCTCCTCCCTCCTCCCTCCGAATTCCCTTTCTTCTCCTTTCGGAGAAGGGAACAAGGGAAGTATGGCATTGTGTGGGAGCAGGAAAGGAAGAAGAAGGGGGGAGGGGGAGGGGAAGTAAAAAGAAGAAGAAATAAGTACGGGCAATAAAGGACCGGGGAGAGGACGAGCGTGAGCGGTGGTTGGAGGTGGTGATAGGAGTTATAGGCCAAGATAATCAAAACTAGTCCGTGGGGTAACATAAGGACACATCTGAAAAAGTCATCTTTCCCATTCACTTTAACTGTATTCTTTCTTAGGCAACAACCCCCCCAC